>JACEGR010005013.1:0-79052 GCA_014170235.1 Listronotus bonariensis | reverse complement strand
ACAAGGTGATTCTCAAAATTCGTCGATTATTATCTTATTACTTAGACTTTTTGGAGATAAAAACAAACTTCAATTAGAAATTTCTTATAACTTTTAAAGTTAAATTTAGTGGCGTACCTAGAATAAATATAAATGTTTTAATTTTTTTTTAGATATACCACAAACTTGTATATTTTTAAAATGGGATACCCCTATCTAAGTATTTCAGAAATTGTATTTTTCTTGCGATTGCAACAATACATAACACTTAATGTTTTGAATTTAGTCTCAGATTTGGCTATATAAATGAAACCCTTAATTATTTTTTAAAAAATATTTTTTTAACAATAAAAGTTATCAATAAATACATTCTCGGGGAGTTGGCAATCCATATCCTGGGCTTTTATACTATAATAAAAAAATATTAAAGGTTTTGACATAAATACCGTTTTTAGTTTTTTTACTATATAAAAATCTTTCCAATCCTTAACCAAAAATACAGGGTGTTTTCTAACAACGGTACAAAACTAAAGAGGTGCTTTCTTATGTCATTTTATGAAAAAAGTTTTGTATAAAAACATATGTCCGGACTTGATTAATTTCTGAGATACAGGGCGGTCTAGGATAAGTCTTTTAAAAAATTCTGTATTTTTAAAATATTTAAAACACGTTTTAACCGATTTGAATAAAATTTGGTATACCCATTTAATGTAGTAAGGCGCCTGTAAAGCTTTACCTAACTTAGGATTATTAGATCCAGTAGCGTCTGAGTGGTCATCACAGCCAATATTATTTTGAAAAAACGCCACTAACTTTTTATGATTTAGTCTTCAAATAGGTACCCACACAAAAATTGGTGTCAGCATTTAAAACATATGATTTACTGTGAGTATCTTATTGTCGCAACAAGTATACAGACTGTCCACGGATGGGGATTACAAATGTACAAATAAATAAAAAAATATTTTGGCAAAAAGTTATTCTTGGTAAAAAATATAGCTTCAAAAAATGCCTATATTTTTCGAAAACAAAATGGTGACATACAGGATGCCAAAAACCCTAAAAATATATATTTTTTTTTTTACAAAAATAAACTAAATACTTTTATTTTATATTTTGAGCCAAAATATCATTTAAAAATTTCTTTGGAATAGTTTGTAATCAAAAAAAAAAAAAAAAATATTATGTAATTTTATTAAACATTATAATTTAGCATAAATGCCTTAGTTTCCAACTAAAAATTTTTGTTATTTATGAATTTGTGGGGAAACAGATATTTGAAAAGCAAATTATAACGGTGTTTAAGTCTATTATAATTTGGCTTTTCTCAAAAATAAAGATATTTAATAGGTGTTTTTAAAACTTTAACTTTTATATATTATAAAGGGCTATTCTGCCCTTGCAAGAATATATTAAACATCAAAATTACTTACTTACCTAGATAGGGTTGCAATACCTAAACATAGGTTTAAGGGCTTACTTAAATTATTTTATTATAATTTAACCATAAAATAAATTTTTACTTAAAAAAAATGAAAATTTTTAACCGCCATTTTCGACTCATTTTTTTAAATCAAAAATGGTTCGCTAAAGGCTAATTTTTTTAATTTTTTTGTTAACTTGTAATAAATGCAAAAAAATATATATATACTTCAATTTAAAAAAACAAAAAAAATAAAAACACAAAATATTGACTTTTCATTATACTCGTACATTGTGTTATTTTCGTAGAAAAATAAATACTATTAATTAAAATTGTAATTTAAAAAAAAATTAATATTGTAAAAACATTTTTAAATGTAAAAGTTCACCCAGAATTGGCGTTTCAAGAGGACAGAAGAAAAATTTTTAAATTTTAAATCGGCATTTTGGGAAAACCTGTCGCATGATCGAAAACAAAGAAATACAAAATTTTGCTTCTATTGGTAATATACAGGGCAAGTTATAACTAAAAATATGAAAATGACCTACTGTATTGTACTTTTATTTTTAAAAATAGAACAAAATTGTATAAGTAAATATTCCGGAGAACTTAATTTTACATTAAAATTTGTAGTTAAAGCATTAAAGAAAAAAGATCTTTATAGTCATTTTTTTTACATGTTATGCACTTAAATAAGCAAACAGCACACTATCGCGAATCGGAATACCGAGGAAGTCCCATTTGGTTATATGCTTTTAAAGTTCCTGTTTGATTTTTATTTTGCGTTGCATGTTTTTATGCAAAATGTCCTTTAAAGAAATTATTTTAAACAGCATTTTAAATAATTTTAATAATGTCAAAGGGGGTCCAAAACTTTCATAATGTTTAATTATTGTTTTTATCGACTACAAACATTATTCTTAATAAATTTTAGTAAATATATTTTTTTAATTGAAAATAAAAGTAGTCTACTCTTGGAAAAAAAAAACATATTTTTTTTTAGGTTTTTGCAAACCCTGTATACAAAATTAACAAATTGTTTTTTGTCAAACCTTTTTTTTACCAAGCAAATTATTTTTTTCTTTTTAATGAAATTTTTGGTCCATTTATCCTCTTGTTTTTTCAAAAATATTCCTTTAGTTGTTGCTCGAGACGCCACTGGACTCATTAATGTAATTAGGTTAATAAAAGTTACCCTCATAATGACAAAAATAACTTTGCAAAAAAAATTGGGTAAAAATATTTAGGATATATAAAAAAATATATATTTTTTAAAGTTTTCCCGTATTTTGAAAACAAGCAATTTGTGGAGTCATGTATAAATAAACTTTTTCTATATTTTTAAAAGTACAATCTGCCCTTAAATATGTAACACCCCGCATACATTGAAAACCCGAAATATTTATAAACACAAGAAGTACAATTTATGAAAGTGTTTTTGCCGATTACATTACTTCTGTATATTCTTTTATTTCGTGTTTATATATGGCGAAATTGTCACAGAGGATAAAATAAAACACAGCTGTTGCCACTTGGGGTTGAACCCAAACTTGGGCCATGTTTTAAACTAATGATAGCCTTTTGTACAATGATAAATAGTTTATGGTTTTTGGGTCCGTTTACGTTTGTTTTTGTTTTGCTGTCTGGCTTTAAATATATTTATCCCAAAGAATAAAGGTTACCAAAAGGTTATTTAATGGAAAGACACGTTTTGCTTAAAGACTTGTAAGACCGGATGTTTCTAAAAAATTTAAAAATATTATTTAAAAAAATATATATATTTTTGAAGAGAACCATTTTTAACAGCAGCTTAATAAAGGGTTTTTTATTTTCAGCGCGCTATCTTTAAATTAAAATGAAACAAATTATAAAAATTATATTGCAATGGCTGTATTTTTATTTTAAAGCAAATGAGAATAAAGTTAAAGTCAGAAAACCTTTTGCAAAAGATCTGAATATTATCCAAAAAATTATACCACAAGCAATTGTAAACTATAGAATGCAATATTATAAGGATTATTATTATAATTCAATGCTTTCTGTACCACAGCTCTTTTGTATTATACATCACAATTTGTAGAAAACACTATACTTTACAAAAATTAAGTCTATAATTTTAAATTCTACAAAAATAAAAGAGGAAAAACTCCTTACTGCTTGTAATTTGCTTGCTCTGCAAGGTTGCTTCTCTCGATCTTTCGATCTGCAGATTTTCACATTAGCCAAAGGTTATTCTTTTATGGCTAATTGAGATTACCAACTACAGACCAGTTTAAACCAATTTGTTTTTATCAGTACGGTGTAGGCGATAAACAAAAACTTACTTACAAGCAGCAATGTCAAATGTACTAGCTTATTATCCGCCCTATGGCACTATGTCGACACTGTGAAAAACTAAGTAAACCTAGGTCCGTAAAATCAGTATTTATCTTAAATAAATGCAATCTTTGTTAATAATTATTAATGCCTTTAATATGTAAGTAATTTTGCTACAATGTGTATTTAACAGTATTCTTCAAATTGCGTTTACAGTATCCCTTACTACTACAGTGTAAAGCACCTTCTCTTCTTTGATATATTACACTCTGCTACACAAAATTTTCTAAAATAGTATAGGATCCACTAGCTTTATAGATGGTACTGTTTTTAAACAAAAACTGTTAAATAAAACTACAATCGTTGTGCAATAATTTTTACTACAAATTGCTCACACTATTTTCTTAGTGTATTTTTAATATGTTAACGCTTTTGTGACATTTTTAGTTAAACCGAAAGTACTACCAACGTTGCTGTTTTAAAATTTTACCCATGTGTAATAAAAAGAAAAAATAATTAAATATGTATATATGTATTTAAAAACAGGTCGAAGAACGCTGCTAAGAAGTGAGACCGCTTAAAAAGAGGTAGATAACAAGTAATCTGGGGCTGTTGTAGTTGTGGATGGTATAAATACGAAAAAATATATTCTAAGAATAAAAAAAGAAAAAATATTCAAATAACCGTAAAAAACAAGCAACTCACTAACTACTACAATCATCAGGAAAAGTAAGGTTAAAAGTCATGACCTTAATGCATAGGTTTAGAACCTTATTTTTTTTTGACCAGAATTATATTGACGTCATTTTTAAATACGGTTTAAAAAGTCTTTTGAATTGTTGACAATAAAAATACGTCTTTATATTGTCATTTTCAAATACGGTTTGAAGTCGAATTCGGTTAGCAAAAAAATTTGACTTAGCTTTTGGAAAAGTTGTCCTCCGAGAATGTCAGAATACGAGTTATGTTTATCATTTTGTAAAAAAAAAACAAGGTAAAAAAAGCTAATAACGCTTTTTAATATACCTTTTCCATGGTCGTAAAAATACAATTTATGGTAACCGGACCTGCTACACTAGTAAAGTAATATCAATGTCTCCAGACGTTTCTGCTAGTTTTTTGATTACAGCCCTTTAGCCCCAGAGACACTATTACTGAACAAAAAAATGTGTCAAAACTTTGCTAACAATATCTTTAAAACGCTGTAACTTAAAAACGGCTTTGCTGATTTCGACCAGGTTTTTACATCTCTGAAAGCTTATCTTCTGGTTCTCTTTCTTTTTATTACCTAGACCACTTTATTAGTAAAAATGGCCATGTCTATAAAAATACAGGGGTCAAACAAAAAGTAAAGGATAAAACTTGCAAATAAAAAAATATGGCTTATTGTTCAGTTTTAAGCTATGACAATCTGGGCTGCATGCAGTTGCTTGGTTTCAAATTTTGGTCAATACGCAGCTCTCTGGTCAATACCTCTGGACGGTTTTTTTTACTTTTTCGATTAGTGCCTTTCGGCCACAGATACGCTACCAGCAGATCCATTGTCCTAAAATGTGTCTTTTGTGGATTTTTTGATGTGATCTGGAAATTTTAAATTAATTACTACCTAATGATCTTTTTTTTCGTACAGGGTAATCAAACAAACTGACTTTTCATTATACAGGGTGTTTCAGATTTTAATCGGGAAAATTTAATAGACGATAGAACATGAAAAATAAAAAAGTCTATATAAACATGTATGTTTTGAAGCTGTCGTTCTCGAGATACAGGTGTTAAAGTTTTGGAAAAATAGTTTTTATTCATAGCTCAAAAATCCCTGTATCCGATTTTCCTTAAACTTGACAGGTTTGTTTCTCATGATAAGAGATATCATTTGATGTATTGAGATTTACCGTAATTATTGCAGTGGCGTCCCAGAGGGCAACCTAGTTAGTAAAGATGGAAAATAATGGTACGCCACTGCTTTTTATAATTTTGTAAATTTTTTAGATTAAGCATTTAAAAATACAACTTTTGTCTCTTGTTCATTTTTCGTATCTTGCTTTGTTTTCGAGAAAAAATAAAAACTAATACTTTATTTGTTTGGTCCCTATAGAAAATCAAGAAAAATACAACTTTTTGTTTTTTAATGTTTTTTTCGTATTTTGCTTTGTTTTCGAAGAACAAAAATAATTTAAAAAAATTCCTGTTCTTTAGTGGCCTCCTAAAACATACATTTAATGTTTTCATTTTTTTAATAATAATTGTTGCTTTACACATACAAATGGTATGGATATGTTCTTATTTACAAACAATATTTTTGTTGGCTGAAAGCATGGTATTTATTAGAATGTTACAATTTTTTTAAAGAATTTCGGTCCAAAGATAGCCCAATAGGTTATAATAAATTATTCTTAACTTATACCTTTATCAGAGTGACACTGTTATAGAGAGCCCTATTTTATTTAAATGGCGCGATTTAGTGAAAACGAGTTAAGAAATATCGTAAGGTAATTAAAATTTGATATTTTTAACGTAGGTATTTTTGTTTTAAAAATCTATTTTAAAAACAGATTGTGGCAGAATGGACGAACACTTCGAGATATTGCGTTTCTTTTAAACTTCTCAAAATCTGCTGTTGCCTGAGCAGTTGAAAGATTTATGGCTCATGGGGAACCCACTTATCGGAACCATAGAAGAAGTGGTCGGGGTCGTGTTACAACCCAACGGCAAGACCACTTAATGGTGATGTCCGTCCACCGACGTCGAACCCTAAATGCTACCCAAATCAATAGGGCTCTTCCGTGCAGCCACGGGTGCTAAAATCTCCAACACCACAGTTCGAAGACGACTGCATGAACGCGGCTTGCATGCTAGGAGGCGTGCTGTTTGCTCCTTTATTGCTACCTAAGAATGACCGATGCGGCACGAGTGAGCATGGCTTACTGGGAAGTAGCAGAATGGAGTAGATGTATGTTTGTGGATGAAAGTAAATTTAATTTGCATGCATCTGATGGACGAATCTTAGGTTGAGAGAGAGGAATGAAAGGTACCGTGAGGATAATATGGAAGCAAGGGTTGCGTTTGGGTGGGGTGGTGTTACTGTATGGGTGGTATCATAGAGTAATGGAAGTAACGGAAATGGTTATTTTGATAGGTGAGACTATGAATGCGAATAGGTACAGGGATTTGTGTGTGAATGTAATTTGTTGTTCCTTTGCCCAAAACTGCGGCATTTTTGTGGATGTATCGCTACTCCGCATCAAGCGAGGTCTGTGCGAGAAGTTTTGATAGAGAACAACATTGAGCGTATGGACTGGCCTCGTAAGATCCCTGATAGTGAACCCAATAGAGCATGTGGAGTAATATTAAATTAAGGTTAAATCAAGGTGATCATGAGTTTCATAATTTAAATGAGTTAGCAAATGCAATTAGGGAAGAATGGGCAAGCTATCCCCCAGGAATTCTATTGCAAACTCTGGTGCACAGCATGCCTCAGAGGGTAGCAGTAGTGTTGCGTGCTCAGGGGAGGCCCTACTAAGTACTAGCAGGTGATAAATTTTAATCTTAAGTTGTTACTACTCTCAAAAAACATAGTTTGTTTATTTTTTCTCTTTATGTGAATTTTGTCTACCTGCTCAACACTTGTATTTTTAAATGCCTAATCTAAAAAAATTCACAAAATTATAAAAGCAGTGGGTACCATTATTTTTCCATCTTTACTAACTAGGTTGCCCTCTGGGACGCGCACTGCAATAATTACGGTAAATCTTAATACATCAAATGATATCTCTTATCATGAGAAACAAACCTGTCAAGTTTAAAGAAAATCGGCCAAGGGATTTTTGAGCTATGAATAATAAACTATTTTTTTTTCCAAAACTTTAACACCCTTGTATCTCGAGAACGAAGCTTCAAAACATACATACATGTTTATATAGACTTTTTAAAACTTTTTCATTTTCTATCGTCTATTAAATTTTCCCAATAAAATCTGAAACACCCTGTATAATGAAAGAGTCAGTTTTGTTTGATTACTCCTGTACGAAAAAAAAATCATTAGGTAGTAATTAATTTAAAATTTCCAAGTCACATCAAAATCCACAACGACACATTTTAGGACAACGGACTCATACCTAGGTAGCGTATCTGTGGCCAAAAGGCACTAATCGAAAATGGAAAAAACTGTCCGGAGGTATTGACCAACGATATTCCAAATCAAACAACAACGTACAGTCGAATTGTCATAGCTTAAAACGAAAAATAGACATATTTTGTGCAGTTTTATCTTTACTTTTTGTTTGACCCTGTATTTTATAGAAATGGCCATTTATCAATAAAGTGGCTTAGGTCATAAAAAGAACCAGAAAATAAGCTTTCAGAATGTAAAAACCTGGAAATCGGTAAAGCCGTTTTTAAGTTACATCGTTTTAAAGATATTGGTAGCAAAGTTTTGACACATTTTTGTTTAGTAAGTGTCTCTGGGGCTAAAGGGCTGTAATCAAAACTGGCAAAACATCTGGAGATATTGATATTACTTTACTAATGACCTATAATTAAATGCGAAAAAAATTATTACCGGAATCACACACCCCTAAACTTTTTGTAATTTTGCATCTGTTCACTGGCCACCCTGTATACCATGAACATTTGATTATTTTTCAAAATCATTTTGCGCCATGTCATCTAGACGAAATAGGCTTTAGCAAACCAAAATCCGCACCTAAAAATATTTTTTTATTTCCTGAAAGTTACTACAAGTTAAATATGGGCTAAAAAATTGCTTGTCCCGATTTTTTTGGCGAGCACTTTAGTTAAATTTAAATAAAAAAGCTTAGGAGGGAAACACCTGTAAAATGTAAAAAAAAACATAATATATTAGTATAGTCCTTTAAGGACACGTTATTAAAATTTTATAACATAATTTTTAATATTTCTTATATTACAGATTCTGTAAGTCACTATAATCAATAAAATTTTATGTAGTCATTCAAATTTTAAACGCGTTTCTCTCAAAACTTAATTTTGAAACTGGTGGGCACGATAACTAAAAAGTTAATGACCGATCTTCCTAAAATTTCGTACACATATTTTTAACAACAGTAATTTCTATGTCAACTTAAAACTTCAAAATTATTTTTCCAAAATATTATTTTTAAGCGTAAACCATAAAAAATTAAACTAAAAGTTATTTTATTTTTTCAAGCATTTTATTTCTCGAATTTAATTATTTTTACCTTTTTTTTAGGTT
Source organism: Listronotus bonariensis (assembly GCA_014170235.1). Classification (NCBI taxonomy): domain Eukaryota; kingdom Metazoa; phylum Arthropoda; class Insecta; order Coleoptera; family Curculionidae; genus Listronotus; species Listronotus bonariensis. Next base: position 70,104 of record JACEGR010005013.1, on the reverse strand, counting down.
CACCGACAAATTATGAAATTAATTAACATAAAAAAATTTTGTTTTTTATTTTCAAATCACTAATAGAACCGATGCTATAGAGTGCATTCCCGGAAAAAATTAGCATACTGCCGCCATTTTAAATAAGTAAAATAGAAAAAAATTATATAATATTTTAATATCTGAGTAAATTACATCCAAATTTTTGAAAATATCTATTGACTTTTTCATTAAAAAAAATCATGAAAATCAATGAAAATCTAAGCATTTACAGGTATCTCCACCCTTAAGCCTTAAATTATACTTGCCTTTTTTTTAAATTATGTTTGTTATTTAGATTTTATCTTTAAATCTAATGTTATATTTTTTATTACTGCCTATAAATTATGTTGGGTTTTTCACAAATTATTCATTCTTATTGCCAGTAATTAATCGCTATCATTTTTAACTAAAAACTACCTACTTAATAACTATGCAAATATATACACCGATATGTATAAAAGAAGCTAACAAATGCAAACGCCGATTTATTTCTGGGAAAGGTTATTTTTGAATTTTAAATTTTAAACATAAAAACAGTTTAAAGATCATAAATCATTTACTCAAAAATAAATTGAACATAAAAAAATTACCTGTTTATATTCCTAAATAATGTCTATTTATTTATTTATGTTTAAAAAATCACTAAATATGAGATAAACAGATCGACTTAACGTCTTCTTTTATAGCTCCGATAAAACTAATATTTATATTAGAAAAGTTTTAAAAGCCCCAAGTAGCTTTAAATATACTCTTTTTTAAAACTAGAGTTTACTTATAACTTTTACATTATTTTCCGGAAGCTTTGCCCCTGTACCAATTTGGCAAACAAAGCGTTAAAATTGTGGTAAAATTTAAACAAATAATGTTCTTTATGATAATGTATTTTATTCTTTACAATGCAGTGAAAAATATTACTTCAGAATAGCATTATTAATTTCTATATATTAGATGCAAAAATTATAAAAACAAATGGAAAAAACTACGACAAAAACATATTTATGTAACTTCTTACTCAATTAAGAGCAAAATAAATTTTAACTTTTTGTTGAATAAATATTTAGTTACATTTTTTAAATTTTGACAAAACATAACAATGTTTACCATCCAAAAAGTAAAATAAATTATTGTTAAAGAAAAATAATATATTAACACCTAATTTTTTCCATCAAATATAATATTAATAAAAAGTATTTGACATTTCTGATTAATACTTTTGTGATTCAAAACAACCCTGTATATAATATGATAATTCTTAATGAAGCTTTAATCATTTTTAATATAGCAAGATGTTTTATGAAAAATAGTTTCTTTTCAAATTATAATAATCATTTTGGAAAACTCGTTTTTTTTTTTAATAATAATACACACCCTATGTATTTTTATAAAATAATAGTACATTTGGTATAAACAGATATACCAGTTTTAGATAAAAACCAGTTAAAGCTGAAAACATCGTATTTCTGTAAAAATATCACCGCTTGACTGAAATCCTATATTATAAATGAAATTTACTATCGTTTTGTCTCAGTCTTAGATGGAGAATTTGTGCCTTTTAATATAGATAATAGGATTTTACACAAAATTAAAAATGAAATGAAAAATATTCGCTTTCTAAAAAAGCACTTAGAAGAAAAAAATAAAAAGATATCAGTGCAATATGAATCACATAAATATTTGCGCACCAATTCTCTTGATGCTAAAGGTATGATTGAGCGTCAGAACGTATATACTTATTTCGCTTTTGCCTTGGAAAGTACGTGAATGGCTCTCAGCGCTTGCATTGGCGGTCTGCAGCCTACCGCAATGCTTGAATTACCTTGAAAGTACGGTTCCGAGCATCGCAGCGGACCGAGTCGACGACGCAAAGCGCCAGAGCCTATAACAAGCAACGCTACTCCTTACTCCCCAAGGCAAAAGCGAAATAAGTATACATTCGGGCGCTTGCGTCGGCTGATCGCTGCTTGCCGCGATGCTAGAAATAGTACCTTACAGGTATGATTCCGGGCACGGAGGTAGACTCAACCGCTGACGCGAGCGCCAGAACGTCATACTTGTTTCACTTTCTGACTTGGACAGTAACGAGTAGCGTTGCTACTTATGTCAAGGGCTCTGGCACTTGCGTGGGCAATCCGCTGTGTGGCTTGGAATTATACTTTAATTTACCAAAAAGCTGTGGATCAAGGCAAATACGGGCTGCAACACTTATCCAGTTTGCGACGGCGCGGCGTTCGTTCCAACGGCCAGATATGTTTCGCGACGTGGTACGGTTGCTGGTCGTGATTTAAATCTGAACGCGGGTTTAGGCAGAAGCTGTTTTGCGTGATAAACTATTAACTTGTCATATAACACAATCATAGATCCTTCATGGTTTAAGTAATAAACGGTCATGTTTATTAACCCAATATTTACACAATGCTTTAAAGAATAGAAGAAAACAAATTGTATCCTTAATAAAGTAAAAAAATTCCTTGCTATTAAGAAGTAGTGTTCACCAGTTTTAATAATAAACACCTTGACGTGCAATAAACTTCTTAAATTTTATATAAACGGAACTATGATTAACCACTAAACGGTTTTTCCAAATAACCAGCTGACCTTTTCAATTTGGCCAAATAAAACTACACCATTTTTTTTTTGCAAAGATAGGTAGACTTATTACATTATTCTCTTGCGTTGTTGCTCATTTTTTTGAAACTTGTGTGTAGCAAAGTTTTATTGTCAAATCAATTCTCTTTGGTAGGGAAGCCCAAGAAGGGATTTCGGGATTTACTACAGCGCGACAGATTAATATACCGGTGGATACCTTGTAACCCGTTATTTACGTTCACAAAATATAAGCCCTGTATACAGGGCCCATCATAAAAACAAAAATATATCCATCAGAAATTCTCAAGCACGTCAGATTAGGATAGGGAACTTAATTACATGCTAAACAGTGTATATTCCACTAATCTGACAATTTAGGAGAGGACATAAAGGAAACAAAGGGCTGCAAAAAAGTCATTTTGAAACTTTCAAGCGTGTCGATTTTTTTTATTTTGAAGAAAATAAATAAAGTTACCGAAAAATATATGAATGATGCTATTTGAAAAGGAACCAAGCGCCAAATTGAACATTTAAGTTATCAGCGGTAGTATCAATTATCATTATCCATATAATCAGATGGGATCCGAACGATTTTTACAAGCCAAAATAATACCAATTTTTTTTGACATATTGAAATTATTGTTTTTTTACCATGTATCAGAAACAAGTTTTTGTAATATGTATCTAAGTAAGGACACGGCTTTAGGGAAAAAAGATGACATTTGAAGAATATAAAAACATATACAGAAGACAAATTTAAAGTATTAAAGTTTCAGTTACGTTAAATCAGTTGTTTTGTTTCTGTGCTGGGAATGTCACCTTAAAATTGAGTAATATTAGGTACAAAAATAAAGCTTTAAAAAATCTTCGGCTTGCTGCAAAAACCACATGTTGGTTATTTTTCCCAAGTTATTTGCAATAAAAATGGGTCACAAAATAAATAGCCACCGTTATTTTATTATGATGTGTTTTTTTTGTTTGCGTTTAAAAACAACAACCTAAAACCTAGGCTTTAAAACACTAATACAAAAATATATCCCTCAATACCTCTATTTTAAGAAAGAAGACACATGTGACACTTTTCAGGCAAAAACAAACAAAAACAAACATTTATATTTTCACGACGAAAAGAAATTTGTACATTTTAGATTGCAAAAAATAAAAAGTTTTTATCAAAGGCTGTGTGTCGGAAACCCATAAAACATGCCTATTTTTGTGTTTTTATTTAAGAGAAAGAGGTATAATTTATAATAAGATGACCGTGCTAAAAAAATAAAAAAAATCGGTATTGATAAAAATATTTTGGAATAGAAGCTAAGGAATTTTAAAAACCATTTATATTTTTGCTTTAATCTTATCTTTAAAAAATTGTGATTTTTTTGCTTCTAAAATAATCTTCAGTTTAAAAAAAAAAACAGAAAAAGCAACAAGTTTTTTTCTTGTGACTACAATTTTAAATGTTTAATGGTTTTATTTTTTCCAAAATCCTAGGGTTTTATAAATATCTTGGCCATAGACAAGTTGCAACTTAATAATCTATCACTACAATAAATTAAATGCTTATAACTAAATTTTTGTTGTTTTAGCATGATTTAAAACATTTAAATGCGTCTTTTTTAAGAAACAAACCACCAATTAAATATATGTATGCGCAATATTTTTATTATTTATTATAATCTTATTAGGCTACAAAGGATTATAAAAATATAATTTTGCTATTTAAAGCACTTGGAAGATTTTTGCTGTAACAGCGCCCTTTTTTGTTAATTATGAGTCACGGATATTTTCATTTGTCAATGATTTTTCACACCACCTTTATTTTACTAAATAACGTTAATAATCATAAACAATAAAATTGTAAGAAAACTAAAAATAAACTGCATAATTTGACTAAAAAATAATATTTAGAATTTAAAATACGGTACTAACACTTTTCGAAAACCAAATATATATTTTCAGATTTTTATTACTTTGCTTTACTATAAAACACTAAAAAATATTGTTAAAAAAGTAAGCGGCGATTTTTGCAAACAGGTTTGTTTTTCAGTTAAAAATAAAGAAAAAGTTTATTTTAATTTACCAAAATGAAATTTTTAAAACATTTTAAAAACTCAATAAAAAATATTAAGCCCATAATAATTAAACTTTATTATAAAAATGATTCATTAAAAAATATATATATTTAGAGGTAGGATGTCAAGAAGTAGTAAATGCAGTGTTATTGTTTATGATACTTGCCATATAAATTAGTGAAAATATAGCGGAGGTGCCACAAAAACTAAGATCTTTTTAGCTAAACTGGAAGAAATAGAAAACAACTTAAAATTAGTTAATACCTAGGTACCTAAATTTATTTTATTATTTTAAAAAATAAAAAAGTTGCGGGTATAAAGCACTGGGTAGGGATACCCAGTATTTAGAGCAAGTTTCCTCAACAACTACTTAACCAACTTTTTAAAAACCTACAACAAATAAGGCAAGAATTTTAAATCCTACAGGCAACGATTCACTCTAAATAGATTTTTGCTACGGGATAAGGTATTACACTGAGGAAATAAAATAATTGTTTTATTTGACCTCCCTAAATGTCAGTGTTTAAATGTTTGACTTAATCATTTATTTATTAAATTAAATTGTTTTATTAAATTTAAGTAAAATACATAATAATAACTAAAGTATGCATTAGCTTAAATATTTACTGTATTTAAATATTACTGCGTTCGTTTCATTCAACAACCGACAATATGTTGATGTAAAATCTCGGAACATTTTTAATTTAACCGCCGAAAGTTTTAAAATGTATTTAAATATAAATATTAGACAAAAATAAACCGAATTTTAAAGGATAAACTAACCAAAACTAACCATAACTCACTAAAACTTTTAAAATAATAAATTAAAATTAATTAGAAAAATAAAGTTCGGTAATAACATTCCTCTTAACCACTAAATGATAGTAACTAAATACACAAAAGATTTATTTACTTTATTACCATATGTTAATACCGCACTAATTTTATTTTTTTTTAATTTTTTAATTTTTAGTAGGTTTTGTTTTTCTCTTTAAAGTTGGTTTATTTATTTATTTTTAATGTTTATTATGCTTTTAGTTTTTCATTATTAACATTTACCCGGTAACCATTCATTTAAAAAACAGCACAAGTACCTTACTTTTACGTAAACTTTTCGCACAAAACGACAATGGTACCCCTACTTAATAAGTTAAGTATAAACAGACACACAAAAATAAAATACACGCAAAAAAATATAAACTATGATCTGTATATTTAATGTAATAGACCATGATTCTTCATGAATGATACTACAAGAAATTCGATCTTTCATTGAACTTTTATTGTCTTTATTTTAACTATTCGTATTTACATAATGAAAGTCTAAAGTTCTTGTAGTATAATTAATGAACTTTTAGCTAAATGACAACGACATGAAAAATAAAAATATGTTGACTTTACAACCTTGATTGTTCAAACATTCAGCATAAGAAGCATATATTTACTAGAGATAACTTTGCCTGAAAAATAAGTCTCTAGTACCTTTGTCTTTTGCGATCCAGACTGAGTTTTCTTGTGAAACCACAAAAGAGTGCACTTTTGAATAAAAAAAATAAAATTGGTACACAATTGACGAAGTAATCGATGTACGTACAATAAAAAAAACATAGGTGTCAAACATATAACCGTATCCTTTTTTTTGAAGTCGGTTAAAAAATATGTCGACAGAAGGTGTAATAAGCTACTACGTTTATTTGCCTTGATACTTTTTAAGGGATTTTTAGGAGTTTTTTGCTATCGCTTAAACAGATCTGCGGTTTATAATCTCAATAAGCTCTGAAGTAAAAATCTTTATCTCCAGATCGGACAGTGTTAGACAGATGCAGACATGCAATGCAAGGAAATAATAAGCAGTTAGAAGTTTTTTCCTTTTAGTTAAAATATTGTTCTAATCACAATTTTTAATTATTTAAAGTAAAAATAAAACTGTTTACTTCAAAAAACCTTGGTTTTTGTTTTATATGTTAGAGTTAAATCATATAATAAAAGTTGACACTTTTAATCAAGTAATAAATTTTATTAATTTATAATATTAATTAACGCTAGAAATGAATAAATTAAATATTAAATGGTTGATGCAACCATTTTTTTCTTAGTGTACCTACTTGACCACTTTTTCATTTAAACTTTTTGACGCATTGCTGGTAAAGGGGAGATAAACCTAAACAAGAAAATTTTGACACACAAAAATAAAAAAAAATGTTTTATGATACCCCCATAAGTGTAAAAATAATGAAATCATACAGGGTGGCTCGTTTTAATTGGAATACACTGTATACACATTTATGTTTTAATAAACATCTAAGTTCACCTGCTAACATATACTTCAGAAGAAAATCTAATAAAATGGAGTTTTTGTAAATTCTAAACCTTTAAATGTTAAACAAAAACAAAAATATAAATGCGGGCCAGAACCGGCGCGGCATACCGAAAAGGCTCCCCAGGGAGACGATGTCTCCAATAAATATTACAAGCCTTGTGGAAACAAAAACCGAGAAATGTGCTTGGTGAGCATAAGAAAAACAAAGGAATATGTGCGTATATTTACTGTAAAACATATTATGACGGTTATAACATTTGTATTTTTTAAAAACATTTGTAATAGTTAATGAAATAAACGAGGAAGCATATTTAAATAAATTTATATTTTTGGCAAAAAAATATTCTCTTTTAAAAACATATCTGAATGTTACAGGGGTAGATAATTTTAAAACGAAAAAAAATATAGTAGAATGAGATCCATTGTAACATGTAGAAAATATAACAAGATTTATAGGAAAAATAAATTCTACTCGATCTGTGGTCGTGCAAGGGGGAGCAGGGGGTTAAAGTGTAAAACACGGCTTTTCTAAATTGTCGGCCAAACTACAAGCTTAATGGAAAAAGTTAAATTGCAAAGTTGTAGGCAATGTAAAGAGGTACAACTTTTTAATTTAGCTTTTTTACATAACCTCATAATTTATGTGAAATTTTTTAAAAAATATGTATTCGATTTCTTGTTTTTATTTTTTACGAAAACAATTATTTTTTCACGAAATTTGGCGAAAACCTGATTTTATTTTTCCTAAATATACAGTAATTTTTTTGTTATAAATATATATTTTTATACATTATTTTGACTTAATATTAAAAGATACCCTTATTTTCAATCGAAAATTTACGTGTCAAAATATCGGCAATTTCAAAAAGGTCGGTAAGCTTTTTGTTCGTTAAAATCTCTACTTTCCGATGGTGTAAAAAAATATACATTACCACGGTAAATATTCTTAGAAAATGAATTCCATAGGACTAGTTATTATAACGGAAATCAACAAAAACCGTTTTTACCCTTAAAAACTGAACCCCTTCTTTATATTTCCTTTAATTTTTGTTATTAACTTTTTTTTCAAAGGGTTTTATCCCTATCTATTTTTTCTTTTGGTTTAAAAAATCATCGACCCTCTTTTTGTTTAAAAAATTTTCGACCCTAGTCTAATAATGATATGAAAAACTCCGATCCATATTTTTTGCGTTTTTTAAGAACATTTACCAATGTCATGTATAGTTATTTTTTAATATTAAGTCAAAAAAATGTATAAAAATAAATATTTTAAAACCAAAAACTTACAGTATATTTGGGACAGAGAAAGGGACGTTTCCATCAAATTTCGTAAAAATTATGGTTTTTGTAAAGGATAATAAAAACAACTGGTTTTTTTTTTTATTTTACATTGCCTACAACTTTGAAAATTAACTTTTTTTCATGAGGCTTGTAGTTTAGCCGAAAATCTAAAAAAAGCATATTTTACCCTTTAACCCCCTCCTCCTCCTCCCCGACCGATAGTGCAGATCAAGTGAAATTTATTTTTCCTATAAATTTTGTAACATTTTCTACATTTTTCAGTGAGTTTCATCCTTCTATTTTTTTTTACTTTTTACTTTTTTAAAAGGCTTCGGCACCGGTCTATTACATAATGGTTATTCCAAAATACAAAAAAGTTTTTGTGTTAATAATGTATTAAAAGCCATGTATTAAGGTATTTTAAATACAAGGTGTTTTATTTTCCATGATGTTACCGGGCATCTCAAAAACACAAGAAATTTCCTCAATCTTGTTAAAGTTACCAATGTGTTAAAGTAAAATTATGAATCATTAGTATTTTATTACCTTAAACTTTATGTAATTCTATTCTATTTTTTCATATTCTTTAAAGTATATTTACAATAAACCGACTTTTTATCTACAAATCTAACAAGTTATGTATCCAGAAATGTTTAAAGTCAAATTGTAAATAGTTTTTGTAAATAAGTGTTGTTACCCGGTAATTTAGACCATATAAAATGAAAAAGTTAGAGATCTGCTAAATTATTATGAAGAAGATGACGTTTTTACGCATATTGCAAAGTTAAGAAGCTTCTGTAATGAACTTAACAATGGACTTAAAAATAAAAATGTATCAACACTTTCTAATATCATGCTAGTTTGTTAAACACTTCACATTTCCCCAAAAACTTTTGAAACTTTTCGGTCCAGTTGGATGATGTCAACCAAAGAAGATTAAGACATTTAATGAGTTAACAGTGCAGTTATGTATGTACTAACAACTCCCTACACGTTACAACAAAATGGTGGAAGCGATATAAATAATTGCACAAAAGTTGAGATGGTTAGAATGTTCAAATATTCAAATCCAGATATAGAATTTCCTGAAGCAATATGGGCAGAGTTGCTATATTTATCCTTAATAGAACAGGTAAATCATATGTAAATGGTGTTATTCCTTATACATTTTGGTTGGGAAAGACGCCTAGAATTAATAAATATTTTAGGATAATTAAATCGGTCTGTTACGCTCACATTGTAGTTCAAAAGAGAAAGAAGATAGACCGAAAAGCAGTAAAAGGGTATCTGATAGGATATGATGAAGATGAACGTTATCGGTGTTGCAATGATTTATTTCTAAAAACATTTTTAATATTTTATCAAACCAAAAACGTTCAAATTTTAAGAATGGGTAAATTTATTGATTCTAATCATGTAATACTTATAAAATGAACATGAGTTTTTACATTTTGAGCATAAACTTAAAAATTAGCCCTCAATATATTGATTCATTTAAATGTCATTGACATTTATTATTTTAGTAGTTCGGCAACTAAAATAAATAGTTTTTTTACAATTAACCAATATACAGTGTGTCCAAGATAAGGATCCTAAGCATGGGAATCTTAGTACCTATAAATACAGCTTATGTTAAATTAGGAAAAAGTTGTGTTTTTTAAAGCTTTTACATGCCGTTTAGAAACTTGAAAAATTTTCATGGCCCGCTGAGATTTTTGGCAAGAACGAAAATTTGACTATATCGATTTTATTTTTTTCTGACCTTATTTGAAGAGATATAAAAAAACTGATAACACTTTTTTATTGGCACTTTTTAGCTACTACATGATGGTATTTTTAGATTTTATACCAGACGTTTCGTTTTCAAGAAACCATCATCAACTTTATTTTCTTATATGGCTCGAAAAAAAAGTACCTCCTGTATCTGATCCCATTTTTAATTACAAATTCAAAGATGTGTCACATGTCATATTTTAATTTTAAGTTAAAAAAATTGCATTTTTTCCATTTTTTTTTTGAAGTTGTTTTTAAGTAGGCCTTGGAAACAAATGCTTGGACGTTAATACCTGTTACCGTATCTGTAACATAATTTAATATTATTATAAAATAGTATTTGTCCTTATAACCCTGCTTGTCAAGTTGTTGTTTTTAGAGCAATTGTTCTTATTGTTACTGTTTTCTCTTTTATTGTTTATTGGTGAAGAGCTAATATCATATTGTATTATTACGGTCGAATATGCAGGATGCCCATTACAGCCATGAAGATAAGTTTGACATGATAACATGCTACATTTTGTGCTGCAAAAATAAATGAAGGTATCATTTCTGCAGTTAATAAATTATGGTAAATACATGGACCTGGTATTTTAGTTTCTAAAATTCCACACCACATATTAAACCCAAAACGTTCTTGATGTTTCCATAGTTTCTTAACACGCGGATTTTGTTGAGCCTAGTAATGTGTATTGCGTATAAAGACAACAGTAACAATAAGAACAATTGCTCTAAAAACAACAACTTGACAAACAGGGTAATAACGACAAATACTATTTTATAATGATAATTAATTATGTTGCAGATACGGTAACAGGTAGTAACGTCAAAGCATTTGATTGCAAGGCCTACTTAAAAATACCTTTAAAAAATAGAAAAAATGCCATTTTCCTTTTAACTAAAAATTAAAATATGACATGTGATACATCGCTGAATTTTTAATAGAAAATGGGATCAGAAAAAGGGTGTCCTTTTTCTTGAGCCATATAAAAAAATAAAGTTGATGATGATTTCTTGAAATCGAAACGTCGGGTATAAAATCTAAAAATAACATCATGTAGTAGCTAAAAAGTGCCAAGGAAAAGTGTTATTAGTTTTTTCTATCTCTTCAAATAAAGTCAGAAAAAAATAAAATCGATATAGTCAAATTTTCGTTTTTGCCAAGTATCTCAGCAGGCCATAAAAATTTTTCAAGTTTTTGAACGGCATGTAAATAAGCTTTAGGAAACACTACTTTTTCCTAATTTAACCTAAGCTGTATCTCCAATAGGTACTGAGATTCCCATGCTTAGGATCCTTATCTTGGACACACTGTATAGGCAATTTTAACCATAACTTATTTATAGGCAAATGACCCTAGCAAAAATAAAGTGACAAACTAAAAAATAAAATGTGTATGGTAAGATCTTAAACCTGGTTTTTTATTTGTTTTCAGAGCCTACTAAAACATCCACTTTAGTTTCAAGCTGGTATTTTTATTTTTGCAAACCATTGCAACACCGGGTATACTGGCAAAAATCTATTTTTAAATTGTTTGCTCTAGTTGTCAAAAAACCAAAATAAATTGTTTTATTTTGACTTAAACAAATTAAGTTTAGCTAGTTTGGTAAATAAAATGGTACATTTAAATTTTGTTAATATTTGTTTTATATGGGCAAAATTTCTTTTTTTTAAACAAATTTTAAACTTTAAATTTGGTGCTAAAATTAAATTCTAAACACTTTTTATTCTTGGGGTTTTTTAAATATTATTTTGTGACCTTACCCCACTTTTCGTGATTTCAACTTGGCTTTTTCAAATTGCCGGCATACCACTGTTTACACGACATATGTAAAATGGATTAGGTAGCCGGACATGCAGAGGATATCGCCAAAAATAAAATTCCTAATTTTTCTTAATAAAAAAATTCCATATGTTGCGAACATTTTGCCGGACACTGTATAATATGAACATAAATTTTGATTCCAAATAACTTTCCTTTTTACCATTTAATTATATTTTTTTAAATATGGGTGGGAAAAACTAGTCTAAAATAACATAGTATTTAGGTAAAATGAGATACTGCATAATTTTTAAATTTTCTGCCAAGGTTGTTCAAAGTGTAATTGCGCATTTGAATCCCCCAAGACAAATCTGTAAACTTTGTTTTTAATACTATACAAACTGAAGTTCTAAAAAGGTAAAACCTGGCAATTCTTTGGTCCTTCATGACCTAAAATTTTAACAGATGGTTGGAAATAGCCTAAATATTGAAATCTATATCGAAACAAACGGCACCAAAACCTAGGGAGTGGACATTTTTTATCACATTTTAACCACAGAAATCAATCAAAACAGGAATTCCAAACAAAAAATGTTTTATACATTGTTTTCATGACACTAATAGTTTTCAAGTTATTTGCGAATAAAACTAACAATTTTTCGATAAATGGACGGTTTAATGGGTTTTTCGCAAATTATGCATTTTATCAAAAAAACCTGTTAATGCCAAATGGTGGGTTTTAAGAAGACAAACAAAATTATGTTGTTATAATTTTTGTACGACCAATACGAATTAAGATACGGAGTGTTAACTGTTATCTTTTTTTTAAAGCAGAACTTTATTATTTTGAAGACAATTAAGGAAAAAAGCTGCATTTTTTAAAGAAAATTTATAAAACCTTTTTTAGAGTACATAATCAGACTTTTCTTTTAAAAAACTTTAGCGTGAAGTAAGTTACGATAAAAATAACGTCAGTTACTATTTTTTTACGAAAAAATCAATAATAACAACCCTCCAACCACCCCTTATTACAGGTGACATTTAATCTTTTACAATTTTTTTTAATGCATGTAATTAAAATACCTCCAAGAAATTTAACCAATGTAAAATGCCTTATTTTAAAAATATCATTTGCATTATGATGCTTTGAAGTAGGCTATAGTTTTTAACGTATCTCCATTATTTTTATTATTAAAAAAGTAAAAAAATAGTAAGGCTTTTAAGAGCTACGGGGCTCTGTAGGTTAAATTTCTTAAGATCCCTTGGTTTTTAAATAAGGTGAGTTTAAACGGCTCGAAACGGGTGGTGCTTGTTCGTAAATAGAGGATTTTAGACGATTACATCTCGCCAAATATTTACTGTACAAAATATCTACGCACAAAAAAATAGTCACTAATAAAATATGATACTGATTTTATTTTTATTACTTTTAACACTCTCTTAATTTTTATGCTAGAAACTTTTTTAAGAAAGTTCTTATTGGGTACTTTAAAAAGATTTTACTCCTTATCTACTTATTTGTCCTTGAAAAATTAAAAACCAACAATTTTGCTTTTTTAGTTTTTTTATTAATATTAATATTTTTCTAGATATTCGAAAAACTAATCGTATTTTTTTGTTTTACGAAAAAAATATGAAGAAAATTTTTTGCTAAGAATTACTTTTTAAATCGTTTTCCGTTGTCTAAATGTAATAAAAAAATTCATGTCCAGGGTTTTGGAGCCCTTTGGTTTAATAAAGCTTCTACCTTGGGCTATTTTTAACCTTCTGTAAAATTTCAAATCAATCCATGCAGGACCAAAAAAATTAGGTAAATGCTTCGGTTTCTGTTCTATTAAGCTGGTTTAACACTTATCAAACTCTTGTCAAATAAGTTGGACCAAGTTTACCCTGAATAAATTTGATAACGTTAGACAAAAATTGGATATCAAATAAATTCGAGGTCTCCTTGTTAAATTTGTTTGAAGGTTTAGAATACGTCCCATTTTTCGTCAAATATTTGATGCAAAACTTTAAAATTACCAATTCAATAAATTAAATATTAACAGTAGGCAACTAGGACAACTACTTAACCTCTATTTTATTATGATTGGTGTGATGTTCGGTTTTTACCCTGATATTTGCTTCAAAGAAGTTCGTCAAATAATTTTCTATTTAACACCTTTTGATCAACTTATTTACCAAAAAATTATTTATTTATTTACATACTCTTAGGTTTACATTTTATAATATCTTGTTTAATTATATATGTTTATTTATTGAAAATTTTCTTTCTGCAAGTGTATGCTCATTTCACCCTAAATTATTATTGTGCCATTTCATCCGACACCATATGTCTAAAATGACGTACTATGAAAAATTATTAAAAATACTCGTTATATTTTTTCTATGCTCGATTTGGTTAACCTTGGTTTAAGAGTATAACTGTGAATAAATAAAATAATAAATTCACCTAATGATTTGCCTTAATAAATCGCATTAATATATATTTTTGGGCCAAAATTTATTAAATATTTAATTTTTAGACCAGTTTTTCTACTTTACTTTTGCAAGCAGTTATTAATACTTTTAGAGTCACCCTCGTATATTATTCAACTATTAAAAAACTAATTAATTTTTATAAATCATACAATTTTAGGAAAAATTGCAAATAAAGAAGTTTCTCATGTGTTGCACATTTAATCGACCAAACCGTATACTTGACTGACATATGATCGGCCATATTTAGGAGACGGCTCACTATTATTTCTTAGGTTTAAAATCATCTAGTCTCTATCCTATTTTCTCAATGTGTGCATATCATGCAAAATATGATGATAGCTCCGATACTACCGACATATCACAATACTGCAGGTAGGTTCTTTTACACCATCGAAAAGAAGAGATTTCCAACGAACTAAAAGCTTACTGAACTTTTTGAAATTGCCGATATTTTGACACTGAATTTTCGATTGAAAATAAGGGCATTTTTTAATATTAAGTTAAAAAAAATGTATAAAAAATAAATATTTTAAAACAAAAAAATTACAGTATATTTGGGACAAATAAAGGTCCGTTTTACCGAATTTCGTAAAAAAGTTACTATTTTTGTGAAAGATAAAATTAATAAAATCTTATTAGAAAGCATTTAGGGCAAAATATTAACAAAATATAATAGATAACTTTTAAAATAAGTTGAAGATATGTTCTGTAGTTTGGCGGATTCATTTAATGGATGGTACTTCTTTGAGTACACGCCAAATTAAATTAAAAGTACTAAAAACCAAAAAAATTTAAACAAGTAAAAAGATAATTAAAAATCGACGTTTCGGTGGCAAACCTGCCACCGTTGTCAAGACAAACAACAATAAAATAATAAAAATGAAAACTTACTATTATTCAGGCTTTAAAATTCAAATTTTTTATGTTTTTTCTCAGGATATTCTGAAAATTTTGACATTAAATGTCAAAACATGTTTATTTTACTATGGCTATTCAAAATAAACATGTTTTGACATTTAATGTCAAAATTTTCAGAATATCCAGAGAAAAACATAAAAACTAAATTTCAAAGCCTGAATAATAGTAGTTTTCATTTTATTATTTTATTGTTGTTTATCTTGACAACGGTGACAGATTTGCCACCGAAACGTCGATTTTTAATTATCTTTTACTTGTTTAAATTTTTTTGGTTTTTAGTACTGTTGATTTACGGCGTGTACCAAAGAAGTACCATCTTTTAAAATAAGATTATTTTTAACCTTTATTTACGTTAATAAAATATTAATAAAAATGGTTCTCCGTCACTGCAGTAAAAAAATCAAAGTTGTTAAAAGATTGTTTTACAGTAAAACATAATTACTTTTTTATGGCCCACAATCTAACCAATACCAGTAATAAATGAGAAAATATGCAATACTTCTGAAACGGCTGAGAAAAGATATAAGGTATATTATATTTATAAAAGGAATTTTTTTAAGCAATTTTAATAGTAACAAATATACAGGGTGTTTATTTTAGAATTTTTAAAAATGAATAAAAGTCAAAAATGTGCCACCTTAGAAAAACTAAAACCATATCTGCAATCTGCATTAAAAATTGCTGTAGAAATATTTTTACTAATTTTAAAAATCTCTTCAAAAAAGAAGGTTATAAAGGATTAAAGAAAACGCAAAAAATGAGGAAATTGCGGTTTTTACCAATAAGTTTGACTTAAAATTTGAGCTTCGCAAATTGGAGTCAGTTTTTGTAAAACATACAGAAACATGAGTTTCCTATTAAAAGCGTCGAATTTGGCCCACCCTGTACAGTCTGTTGAAGTAGGTATTTGTGATAAAACTACAATATTGTTATTGCATTATTAATAAAATACCCAGTTATACCCAAACAATAATAATTTGTAAAGTTGGGAGAGTTTGACTTCTATAGCAGAGTCAAGTAAGAATTAAAAAAAAAAACTAAATAGTAAGAATCCTTTTATTCGAAACTTTGGTATTAAAATAATGATTAAAATAAGGTTTATATGTTCTTTTGTAGTAGCTGTATTCTTTTCGATAAAGTAAATTAAAGACTGGCTGGTTAAAATTGCTTTAAGCCAAACTAAATTTCGTCATAAAGTTGGAGTACTTGCCCCTTTTTACGGTACAAAGTTTCTATTAAAGTAAAACTTTGGCCATGCCATTAAGTTTTAAGCTAATTTCATTCTGTTTGCAGACATGTCCTTTAAAACTTTTAAGATGAGAATTGCTATAAAAGAAAAAGTATGAAACCATTAATGAACGTAATGGACAAATTAAATGCTTCTTTTTTAATTTAAAACTTTAAAAGACTTTAAATGTTAACAATTAGGTAAACATGGTGTACTAAGTTAATATGAAAAGAAGTAATGTAAGGAAGTGCTTAAACTTTTATATATTTTATTTTGATTTTTATTACTACCTTAGCTTGCTTTATTTACCTTTTTATTACTACTAGTAGTAAGTACGTAGAGTTTAAACAACAGTATCGCTGTCTTCCAGAGCCGTACGCAGGAGATGGGGGCAATGAAGGCAAGTTCTCCCCTCCCCAGAGACCTCAAAAATACTTCTTAAAGATGGGTTGTTTGCTAGAAGGACGTCTATATTTTTTTGGTTGTCCCCTTTTCAGTTGTTGGCCCCCTTCTCAAAATTACTTTCTGCGTACGGCTCTGCAGGCTTTGCTGTGACATCCTAAAACACCCAAAGTTGCTTAAGTTTGCTCATGTGATAAGAAATATTATTTTTACGGAAAAATTAAGATTTTTTCGTTTAAAATAAATTAATGTTTATTTTTAAATAAAATAAACAACAATTTTAAAAGTGCATTATAATAAAATTATAGTAAATAAATGTTGCCCCTGACTTAAGTATAGCAGATGTTTTATTTTACTTTAACATTTGTGCTTTACAATTAAATATTACCAAGAAAAATCTTGGTTTTAGTTTTACACGTATAAATTTATCGCTTTTTTTAAGTTAAGTAAGCTAAGTATAATAAATCTAATAAAATATTAATAAAATTCTTCCAAAACACAACCTAAAACTTTACCACCAGCAGTAGGTGAAAAAGTATCACACATGTTTGCATCCACCCATTCTGCACACTATGCAAACTAGCTAAAGTTAATCCAGGGATAGGTTTTCTATGTAAGGAAGAGAGGTACTTACTAGAAATATGTGAGTGTAAAAGCAACGAAGAATAAACCAGTGTCACTGCTTTTTGGCGTGTCTGGTATGTCCCACTTTTAATTTAACTGGTTAGAAGGGTTAGCTATTTTTAAAGGGTTTAAGAAATTGGGTCGCATTTATTCTTGTCAAAATCCAACACAACAAAAGGAGGGTAAATATTTTAGCTTTTGTCGAAGCAAGTGAATCTTACTCTAGTACAAAAGCAACTGAGGAAGTTGGCGTACCAAAAGCCCATTAAATCATGTTTTAAAATAACATGACACTCTTTTAAGGTACAAAAACGTAAGAAATTTTTCCTGAAGATATAATTTGACAAATAAAATTTTCTGAAGATATAGGGAAAACATGATCAAAATAATTAGTTTTTGCAGAATGTTATATTTTTGGATGAAACTTCTTTTTTCTTCATGATCACCACAACCCATCAGTCGACCGGTTTTGGACAAAATAGGAAATATATTTTGTTTTAAATTGTTATATAGGTTTGTTTTAATTTTTTAAGAATATGAACTTTTCTTTTAACGCCAAAGGCATGTAAAATTTATATAGTAAAATAATCAGAATCAAGATTTTAAAAAGTAGTTTAGTCCTTTTTCGTAGTAAAAAATCATAAAACCTAAAGGGAACGGCGACACAATCACAAACACCCCACCCCCTACTTAATATCGTGGCATTCGAGAAGAGATGAGATTTTTTTGCGGCGTTGGGTCTATCCTGCTTTGATATACAATAAAATGTATTTTTGCGCTATTTATAGAAGGTAGAGCCAAGGTTTTCAAACGGCGATTTGACTTACCTCCTCAAACAATGTGGCAACACTGGTGAATACTTTCCTTTCTTTCTACTTACATATTTCTAATAAGTATCTCTTTTTATCACACAGAAATCCTATTTCTGGATCAGCTTTATCCAATCTATATACATATTCCAGTCCTACAAATTAATTAATTTGGCTTTAAAAGGGTAAGCCCTAGTGACATTTATCTACAGTCTTTTTAAACATTTCCTTATAACTTATTGCAAAAAATAAACTAAAAAACAGGTACAAAAATTTTATGTAAAGTGGGTCTGAGTAAGTTGACGTCAGATGGCAAACTTTTTTATTTTACGAAAAAAAGTATTTCTTATAAAAGTTCTGCATAATTTAAAATCTAAACTATGTAAACAATATTAATAATAATGTCATAAAGTTTAAGTTCTTAAAATGTATTTTTATTAACAATTGGCCTTTTTTATTGGATTATTACAGCAAGATAGTTTTAGGTAAGTATGACTAGTATATTTCTTCAAATATTCAAAAAGTAGGCCTTGAGCAATTATAAAAATTTGGAACTTTTTAAGAATTAGTGGGGGAAATACGACTAAAATGTTTTAACAGTTCTGACCCTTCCGGTTGTAATACTTGCCAATAAAAAATTTTCTTATTTTAGATAAAACGCGTGGAAGTTTGCCCAAAAATTATATTTTTGCTTAAGAGTAAAGTACCTGTATTTTTGTTAATATTGCAAATTATTTTAAACAAATCCTGATCAGAAAAAGAGTTATATTATAATACCAAATAGGCCAATATAAAAAGGCTAAATTTTAATAACAACTAGGCCCTAAAAAAAAGGATTTTGAAACTCCCGGTATAATTAGTTATACAGTTTGTCTACGTAAGTCGGCGTCATATGGAAAACTTTTTTATTAATAATTTTACGAAAAAGAATATTTATTATAAAAAGTTCTGCATGGTATAGCAACCTAAAATATTATCATCAAATAATATTAACTTGTGTCAGTCATATACGAGGTTAGGCCAAAGATGTAACTTTAACTCATAAAGTACCTGTATTTTTACTAATATAACAAATTGTAATAAAGAAAAAATGTTTTAAATTAAAAAATTCTTCTAAATATGCAAATTTGTATATTTCTAAAAAAAAATGTTTTTGTATTTTTCTACGAAATTCTATAAAATTTCAGTTTGTACATAAGTGCATTGTACAGGGTGTTCTGGTAAATTTTGAACGGAGTCTACACGGTTTATTGTTCGAGATAGAAAAATATTTTAAATACAAAAGTTTTAGGGTTTTATAAGAACCGTAGGGAATTTGCGAAAAAAAAATAAACAAATGACAATCGCAAACTAAACAAATAAGCATTGACTTTGGTATTTTAAATGAAACACTATGTATATTTTAAGTTTATTGAAAATGGTATATTGTCCTGTTTTTAAAAATATATACTTTGGCTATGTTTGGACCACCAGTTATCGCAGAAAATGACTCTGAAATCTGGAAAAGTCAGACGCTCTGATTTATAGACAATTAAACAATGGCGGCTTTGATTTCATTTGTTTCTCTAAATATGGCCTCTCTAACTGTCTTTGTACGCGTGTTTTATTATTTTTTTACATTATGTAATATTCTGAGAAAAACATTTTTTTACATTATGTGATATTCTGAGGAAAAAAAGAACAAAAATAAAATAATAAAAAATAAATATTTACTGTCAAATTGAAATTATAATACAGAGATATACAGTATCCTAATTTAGTAGTTCAGTCAACATCTGTAATTTATTTTATTGTGAAAAATTTGGAGAACAAAAATACCGTGGCAAGAAAAAAGCTAACAGTTACGTTAATTGAAGAAAAGGACTAAATAATGCAGTTGATTTATTGGTAATAAAGTTTAAGTAAAAAAAATAATAACAAAAAACATAAAGCTCTATCTTTTACATTAATGATTATTTATTATTAAAGACAATTTCTTAATTTTAACTAAAACAAATAACAGAAAGGCCATATTTTTAAAAACAAATGAAACCGAAACCGCCCATGTTAAATTGTCTATGAATCAGAACGGCTGCTTTTCCAGGACAGTCATTTTTTGTGATACCTTGTGGTCCAAACATAGACAAAGTATATATTTTTGAAAACAGAAAAATATACCCTTTCCAATAAACTTAAAATATATACGGTGTTTCTTTCAAAATGACAATGGTGATGCTCATTGGTTAACTTTGCTATTGTAATTTTTTTTAATTTTAAGCAAATCCCGGCGGTGCTTATAAAACCCGAAAACTTTTGTGTTTATGATATTTTTTTTAGTTTAAAGAATAAAGCGTGTAGAGCCCATTCAAAATATAACGAAACACCCTGTATATTGTTCTTTTTCTTAATAACACTACAGAAGAAAGTTTATTTGAAACTGTCGTATGACATTTATAATCAAAAATGTAAATTTTCATCATTATCGCAGAAAAAAACAAAAATATTTTTATTGTTGTAAATATGCAAAATTGCATATTTGCAAGTAATTTTTAATTTAAAATATCTTGTCTTTATAACAATTTTTATATTAGCAAAAATACTGGTACTTTACTCAGAGGCAAAAAATCCTTTTTGACCAAACTTTGTGGATGACTAATACAATTTATAATTTGATAGCTGCTTTTTAGGTTTTTGACAATAAAACTTTTTTCTTAAAATTAATAATATAAAAGTTTCCCATAAGACGCCAACTTACGTAGACACACTGTATAACTGAATGTTGTTTCATTTCCTAAATGGCCTTGCCATGTAAATAAAAAGGATTAGTCAGTCTAAGTACTTAGTATAACAAAATTGGGTAAATACACCCTAAACTTGGTAAAGGTATTTTCTTATCTAAATGAACTGGTTTATAAGTCCTAAATAAACACTTAATATTTATTCTAGTTAAATATGTAATGAAATTATATAAATACGAAATACTTGCTTTACTAAACAGTTTATTTATATCTACAAACCTGTTTTCAGTTTAAAACATTTAAAGAACTTCTGCCAATTTACTTCAAAAAGCACATACCTACATAGTTCTAGAGCCCGTGAGCGGCAGACCTTCGTCAATTTGTAAAAGCTGAAAGTTTGTCAACGCATACTCCCAATATAGGTGGAAGCGATGAGAGACTATGAAGTTCGACTCATAGTGGCTTTGGCAGGTACCATGTACCAAAGTTTAATACAATAAAACCTAGCTTTTGGTTACTTAGATACCTATTACAAGATATGTCTTTAGTCGCCAGATGGTTTTTACAGTTCCAATCCCTTGGTAGTCAAACATTTTGGGTTAGCCAATTATCCAAAGAAGTTCGATATTTTAGTTATTTAATAAGATATAAAAAAAGTCTTAAATAAGATTTGTAGAATTTTTAAATAGGAATTTTATAAACATATTTTAAAGTAAACAGAGGGTACCAAAAAGTAATTGATGTAAAGTTAGCTTTAAAAATAAAATGTTTTTTGAACCCTCTGTATACATTAAAATATTTTAGGATATTTAGAAACTCTATAACTCTTATATAACACTTTTTGTTACATCTTGTTAAATGAGAAAAATATTGAACTTCATTGGACAAAGGGGCCATACAAAAATACTTGTCTGTCAAGGTGTTGGAAGTGCCAAAACTGTCTGCTAACTGAGAAAAATCTTTCAATAGGTACCTTAGTAACATATTATATAAAATTCAGCTTTTACAAAATGACGAAAGTTATGTTTTAATTAATTTACTTTAGGTATCTGGTACCTACCAAAGCCACTAGGCGTCAAAATTTATGCGCCTGACAAACATACAGCTTTAACAAAATAAGAAAAGTCTGCCGCTCAAGGGCTTTTACTCTATTAGTGGCTTTCTTTAACGACCGCAACCTTTTTTTTTTTTTTTGACAAATCATTTAACAAAATTAAAACTTTGGGATGTATTTAAAGTTAGATGCATAACCACTTTATTTTTAAAGTAAAATTTTCAGATGGCTGCTGGGCACCATCTTGGAAAAAAATTAAATGAAAAGGAGGATCTTGTTGCACATTATTTTAAAGCTTCTGCAAATACTATACCGTAGAATACAAAGACAATACTAAGGAGATCTGAAGGAAAAAGTTTGATCGACATGCTTTAAAAACTAATTTTTAGTTTAAATTATGTTTTTAAATATGTCACTAGAGGGTACTGTTGATAGTATTAAGATTTCTAGGGTTGCTGTAACGTTGCATATGTACAAAATTAGTACAACAGTAATGTAAAAATGTTAAATTATTTTTAAATTCGACATTTTAGAGAACACTACCTTATTTAAAAGAATTTTTATTAAAAAGAAAAAAACAAAAAAATTATGAATTATATAATTGGGGCCTAAAATTCTAAAGATAGCTACTAAATCAATACACATCCCAACTTAAATTTTTTTATGCATTTTCGGTTTAATATTAAAAATCCTATTGGTATTATATATTTTACTGTTATTTTATTTTTTAATTGTAAATCTTATAGTATAAGTTTTCGGGGGTAATTATCCAAGTGCCTCAAAATTATCGATAATTTTGCTTGAAAGCGCATTACCTAAAAACTACTAGTATTCATTTTCATATTTTGGTGAAAGAGCCCGACTCTGATGAAGGAGGGCTCTTTCGCCAAAATGTGAAAATGAACGAGAGTGGTTTTTAAAAGGCAATACACTTGAAAGCTAAATTATCAGATTATTTTGATGCACAAGTGTAATTTAAAAGATGATTACTCGAAGAAAGGGAAACTATCAAATGAAGGAATAATAATTTTCTAAACAATTTATTTAACAATACAACAAAACCCAATCTTAAGAAAACCAATTATGGTTGTCAAATTCAACAATTAAAAACATGACAGTGCAATTTTCGATTTCCACTATGCAATTATTGGAGGTAATTACAAGGTCTTAGTAATTCACATGTGCATCAAAATTATCGATAATTTTGCTTGAAAGTCTATTGCCTAAAAACTGCTAGAGCTCATTTTTATATTTTGGCGAAAGAGCCCAACTCCGAAGAAGGAGGCTCTTTTGCCAAAATGTGAAAATGAACGAGAGTAGTTTTTAAAAGGCAATATACTTGAAAGCTAAAGTATCTGATTATTTCGATGCAGGAGTGTAACTTAGGGAGAAAATTACTCAAAGAATGTAACACTATCAAATAAAGGAATAATAATTTTCTAAACAATTTATTTTTAACAATACAATAAAACCTAACCTTAAAAACCAACTTATTATTAAAGACACAGAGACATTTTTTATACGAAAATGTTTGCAAAATATATAAAATGCCAAACTGACATATTAAATAAACAAAGCTGTTGTTACAACACTTGAAAACATGACAGTGCAATTTTCGATTTTTCTATGCAATTATTGCTGTAATCAAGCAATAATTGTCGAGTAAATAATTGGGTACATGTGAATAGGTGAGTGTAATTTTCAGTAAAACGTTTTTACATATTTTTAAAATACTTCGTAAGCTACAGAAAAAAATATTTAATGATTTATTTTTAGGTTTTAGACTAGGCAAAATTTTTAATTAAGAATAACATTTTTTCGTAAAATTAATAATAAGAACGTTTTTATATGGTGCGAAGGCAAGTAGACACACGGAACCTATAAGTTTTTAACATGTTGATAAGCACGGCTTTTATATTCAGCTGTTAGTTGCTTATAACACTATTATGTAGCAAAAAAATATTTTAAAAATTATTATTATTTGTAATAGGCATCCTTATACAAATTTAACCATTTTTTAATGTCTAATAAAATAAAGTAACATGATAAAGAGAAATAAATTTATATGTAAAAAAACTTTATTATTAATTTTCTTGTTAATGTAATTTTCAACGTTTATTTTTAACTACTCTACTTTTTTCTGAAAGTAATAACGTTAAGTCAGACATTAGACACACAACAACTTCTTAAATACTTATGTTATTTATAAACCATAGACTAGACAAATTTAAGTATATAAATAAAAGTTTTAGAATAGCTTGTGCAAATACTTGTAGTAGAAAAGGTAAACTCTACGACTAAAAGACTAAGAAAGCTAATTAATTACTTAGGCGATAGTCTAGCCTTTCTTAAAAAAAAGAAAACATTAATAAATTTTTTAAAAATAAAACAAAAGTTCGTAGATATAAACAAATGTTTTAATTTTTTTGTTTAGATTTACTTTTTGTATACATGTTTTAGCTTACTACATTAGTTTTAAAATATATTATAGTGTCTGAAAGAAAAAAATAACAAAAATTTGGAAAAATATATCCTCATTTTTAAAAGTATACTGGGGATTAAACTTAAGTTGGCACTATTGCTACCTTCTTTATTACTGAATAATATATACAAAATCAAGTAATTTAGTAAAGTTTTAGTATTTTTTCGCTGATTTACGTGCTGCCAACCGAAAACTATTAAACATCTGGTTTTTAATTTAATGCAAAAAAAATACTTTTTAAAATGAAACACCCTGTTTATTTTATAACCATTTAAAAATTTTATTAAAGAGCCTTAAAAAAAGTGCACATAATATATATCCAATTTTTACTAGTTTCGTAAATATCGCCATCCTCAGGAATTCATAATAAACTTGCACTTTTTAAATAAAACACCATGTATCATGACTATTAAATAGAGAGTTTACGGTTCTTTAGAAAGAAAACATTTAATATGTTTATTTTAGTTTTGAAAACATGGCTATTCAAATATGAAAATAATGTAAAGTTTCCATTATGTCTAGAACTCTAATCCATAAGTACTAAGTTTAGTCTACCGTGTCAAGGCAAAAGAGTATATTCGCAAAAATACTGTTATGATCAACATGTTCTGTTTTATCCAATTTAGTAATAGACTGTTTTGTCAATGTCCTTTAAAACCCCCAGAAACACCGTTTAAATATCAAAATGTGAAACACTAATTGATGTTATTTACTGAGTACACGCCAAAAATAATAGCTTTTTAAATAAAAATTAGGCAAAACCCAAAAAATAAAAACAAGTATCAAGAAAACAAAAAATCGACGTTTCGGTGGCAAGTCTGCCTCGTTGTCAAGATAAAAATAAAATATTAGGAAAATTTAAAAACTAACTACTATTAAGGTTTTAAAATTTAAAATTTTGGCGTTAGCTTTAGGAGATTCTTTTTCGGCTTCGCTCGACATTAAATGTCAAACGTTTTTAAAATTTCCTAAAGCTAACGTAAAAATTTTAAATTTTTAAACCTAAATAATAGTTAGTTTTTTAAATTTGTATTCATATTTTATTTTTATCTTGACAACGGTGGCAGACTTGCTGTCGTTTTTAGTTTTTTAGAGACTTGTTTTAATTTTTTTTTTTGGGTTTTTCTTTATTTTGCGGTAAAAATCTATAATTTTTGGCGTGTACCTAAATAAATAACATCAATTAAATAAATCCGCCTAACCAATACAGAACATATCTTCAATGTAAAACACTATTTGCACATTAAAAAATGTAAAAACACAAAGTGACAAATTTAGGAACCATAGGAAATCCCATGTAAATTTTAATACCTTTAAATATTGACTCTCTTATTGATTTTACAACAAAATTGTATTGAACTATTTTAAAGACATTGATAACCGACAAACCTATGTACCACAAGGTACTCTTTTGGAAAAACTATTTGTAAAATCGTTGCATATGTTTATAAACACACACCGTAATAAACACACCAGTCAGGGCAGGATTACCTATGTCGGGGTCCCTAGGCAATGCATTTGTGATACATTTAAAAGCAAAAAATTTATGTAACAAGTGCATAAAGTGATACTTTTTTACGAATGGAAATTTTAACAGCACGAGCCGTTCGGCGAGTGCGGCAATCCCATGAGTAAAAAAAAGGCACTTTTGCATGTGTTACATTTTATTTTTTAAATAATTTCGAATACATTTATTTGCAAACTGTCAAATTTTACAACTAGTGACACATGAACTAAAAGAAATAATGACCAGATCAAAGGTAACTTGACCGTTTGGTTCAGTTGATGTCGCGTTTACTGCGTTGCATAATTTAATATTTCAGTTTATTGTAGTAAGAATTAAACCAAAACACCAATTCAAAGTGTAAAAAAGCTTTAACATGGTAAATGGGAATTCCTGTGGCCAGTTTCGCGATGCACCAATCGGTAGCATATTCAGTAACAGCAGAAGCGCTAGACATTCGAATTGCTTTCAGCGACGACAGCAGACGGTCTAGGGTTAGAACGTCTGCTGTTTCTTACCTTCAGATAATAATTTTAATTCGATAGTTGAGGTTATTAAATATACAGTGTATCCGCCTAAGTTCTCTACATTTGGAAAACTTTTTATTCGTAATTTTACGAAAAAAGTTATTCTTATAAAAAGTTCTGCATGATATAAAACCTAAAATGCAATCACTAGTTATTCATTTTTTCTGTAGTACACAAAGTGTCTCAAAAATATGAATGTTGTTTAAGAGGAAAGTACCTTTATTTTTAAAAATACCGAAAATTATTATAAAGAAAAAATGTTTAGAAATAAAAATAACCCCTAAATATGCAACCTCGTTTATTTAAAAGAAAAAAGGTTTTCTTAAATTTTTATACGATAATGAGCGTTTCTGTAACTTTTTGTTGTTTTGGCAGTTCTTAAGATTTTTAGATATTCCATTTTAAAATAAGTATTTAAAAATGCGCACATTTAAATTTTCATTGTTTTATTATAAAAAATGTAATAAAATATTTTTTTGCAAATGAATAAGTTTGCATATTTTAGAGTTGTTAATATTTCCAAACATTTTTTTAAATAATAAATTTTCGATATTTTTAAAAATAAGGCTACTTTTTCCCTTGAACAAAATTTATATTTTTGAGATACCTCGTATACTACTGAAAATAAAAAAATATATATAATGATGATGCTTAGTAGGTAGTAAAAGTGAAGTCAAGTATAAAGTTAATGTTTTAGTTTAGCAGACCGTACGGGCTACCCCTAGTGGGGAGTATGCCCGTACAAAATTACGAGGTTAAGTTAGTTCCCGTAGTTTAGTTAAAATACCAAGATAGTTTTTTGTTCACTGGTCGCATGGTCCAAAAGATAGTTCCATATGGCAGATTTGCCCCAGTGACGTAAAGTGGCCCTGTGTATTCAAAATATACGTCACAATATAATTTATTTATTTTTGAGGTAACAAAGTATACCGGGTAGGTAGAAAGTACAGCAACTTTTAATATCTTTAAAACCGCTTAAGATGCATAAGATATTTACTATATTTGGTATCTAGGATATCTTTAAAATGTGGAATTGAATAGAGACATCGGTAGTGTTGCCAGATTTTTAGTTTTGTGCTACTCTCACTCATTTATTTTAGTTTTAGAATAAATGCTACATTTATTTTTATTGCTTTAAATGGTTAGATACTTACTTAGTCACTTTGGCAACTTCTTTATTTTTATTTTTATACTAGTTATTAAACAGGGCAATTTTATTTTATTTATAGTCAATCTGAGCATCATCAAGGTATCTACGACCTGAAGCGGCTATGACAAGTCTCAACGAAGACGAAACACGTGTCGCCGTCTTGGTCGGGCCCGGGGTACTCCATTTTCTTTTGGAGACTCCGTAATTTTTAAACAACCAACCATAGTAGTCGAAATCTTACAGGTTATTATTTATTTATATTTTCATCCTTAATGAGCCATATGCGCAAAGAACTTTACCATTTTTTAATGTATTAATATTAGGGCTCAGGAACCATTCATTTTTATATTATATCGCAGTTTGGGTGAAAAATACTGCTTTCTATATGATTTTATTCATATATTCAGTCACTGCTGTACGCCACCTACCTGGATTTGGCAAAACTACTCATCCGAATTCTGCAAACCCGCAGACTGATGGGCGGCCAGTTTCCCTTATGATTTGTTCGGAATAACAGTATGTTGCATACCTAACTTTTGCCATGTACAACTAGATGGCGCACTTTTACCTACCACCTTTAACCTCCCGATGACATGGCTGGTTGTTTTTAAATTTCTTGGTAAGATGGCACCGGTTGTCTATATTTGTCAGTTCTGGTAATCAGAAAGGGTATTTATAGTCAATCGGGGCATCATAAACGTGTCTACGACCTGAAGCGGCTATGACAAGTCTTAACGACTACGAAACACGTGTCGCGTTTTGGTCGGGCCCGGGGTATTCCATTTTCTTTTGGAGACTCCGTAATTTTTAAACAACCATAGTAGCCGAAATCTTACAGGTTATTATTTATTTATTTTACCTACAATAATGAGCCATATGCCCAAATAACTTTACCTTTTATTAATTTTATTTTTTTACATCACCTGGAGCCCTAAATTGATTTATGTCCAATTATGGACGCAATATTAAAATGACTTTAAAAAATGGCAACAAAATTGTATTAGACTATTTTAAAGACATTAATGAGACAAGCTTATACACTATAAAAAAATTAAAAATTACTTAAGGAAAACTATTTGTAAAATCGTCGCGCTTCTGACACCGTAGTGAACCCACCTGTAATGAATATAATGCCTTGTCAATTTTTAAACTTTACAAATAGTTTTTCTTAAATTAAATTTATTAAGCATATCAGAAAACACCAAAATTTAATTTAATTTAATGTAAGCTAATTAATGCCATTAAAATGGTCTGATACAATATTGTTTTTAATTTAATAGAAAAGCTCATATTTAAAGGTATCAAAATTTACATGGATGTGTCTGTGACTACTCTGGCAATGACCCGATATAAATGTGCCTTGGGTAATATAATAAATGATAATAAAACTAATAAATAAACAATGTGCTGAAAAAAACAAAATTGAGTCTTTTTAATTATGCTTTATTTTTACACTTTCATAGTTTGATATATTTTTTTATTCTGTAGACAAATCGAGACATTCAATATGAAACTATTTAGGTCTAACATGGGTACTAATTAACAAGGTCAAAATTTATTTAAATATGTAAATTTATTACATAAAAATTAAAAGTTTTGTATAAATATAATAAATTTTAAAGGATTATATTATAGAGTGCCTTTACCAATGGACATAACTATAAATGTTTTTTGTTTGTATTTTTGTAATTTATTAATAGCCAAGAGAAAAAAATATAATTCTTTATTTATTAAAGTCTTGGCTTGACCTGACCGAACTCCGCTACACGTCGTTTGGTCAACTGCAGTCGCGTGCTGAAAAGTGGCACGTTCAGCCCTAGTGAGAAAAACATACTATTTTATCCCCTTAACCATTTTTACATTTAGCCAATTTTTTAGACAAAAATTTGGTTTGACTGCAGACCTATATAGTGACCGCCAAAGAGTTGGGCACATATTGAAAAAAAATATATATTTTTGTTTTTTTTTGCTTCTTCTGCTTTTCGAGTAACCCAAAATTCAACAATGACAGTGGGCTTATGGGTGTGGGTTGGGAAGCTTATTAAAATTTAATTAAAATATTAGAAGGGAAAGTAAGTTAGCTCGATATTTAAGAAAGTTATTTAAATATTAGAATTCGTAAACTCTCCTTTTTTTCATTATTTTTTTATTATTTTAAATTTTGCACCTCGGCCTAAATTCCAATTTTAAACACCTTTTTTGAATAACTTTTTAGATATCGAGTAAACTAATCACACGTTTTTATATTTAAATTTAATTTAAATCAATTATCTCCCCAGCTTGATTGCCAAAAAAGGTTTTAAATAATTATGAAAAAAAATCTAAATGTGTCCAACTCTTTGGCGGTCACTGTAAAATTTTAAAAGCAATTTTGTTTTTAAATAAATAATAAAAAAGGATAAAATAAAAATACAAGGTATTTAAAAAATTGTATTAAGCTGGTAATATTCTAGGAATAAATTTTCGAGGTCAAGGGTATTTTTTCCCTTAGAGATGCCAAGTGTCAACAAAATAACCAACAAACTTGTTACTTTTTTCAGGAGTGTTATACGTTTTTAAAATTTTAGTGGAATAAACGGATGGATAGAATCCGTATTTTTAATGTTTTAGGTTTTATGTTACACTTTTGGTTTAAACTAAAAATAAACATAAGAAAAGGTGTTTTATTATTATTTTTTTAACACAGCAAAGGTTTAAAATAATTATTTTTTTGCGCAACTTACAATGGCTAAAATGAATAAATTAAAATTTAAAATACAAAATATATAAATATTTCCTTTTCTTTGGTCCACTTTAAAAAATTAAACAGGCTAATTCTTAAACTATTCACATTAACTTGAAAAAAATTGCTAAAGACAAATAATACTATTAATAAAAAAAAAGTAATTATTTACAGGTGACGAAATATTTAATAATTTTAAATATAAAATTAGAGCGCAAATTATAAGGACAAATAATAAATGGTAAACTTTTTTTTATTAGAATTAAAATTAAATTTTTGTTTTATATTAAATAATAACCTATAAGCCAGTCATGATGCTATTGTTTTGTATGATAGTACAGTCTACTATTAGTTAGATTATATTTTTACGCGTTTGGAATAACCATAGTGGTGACTATACCATATTATTGCTTAAACAAAATATAGGTTAGTACTCTATTTATTATATATAATTATTATTTGTCCCTAGAATTATACTTCTTTTGTTTAATTTTTAATGTTAGCTACCTCTTTTACTTAAAATATTTTACTTACTTTGTTTTTAATTTTCAATCATTGTTTGTCCTAAGCAATAATTTTTCAAGTTTATGCGTATATGGGGTAAGTATCACTTTATACAGGGTGTTTCCTAATGCGATAAGACAATTTGGGGACTTATTTTTCTGCCAATTTTATAAAAATAAGTTCACATACAAGACATTAAACTTCGGATTTTTAATAATATCTCAAATCTGCCTTATCCGATTTTATTAAAATTTAGATGTGGTACTTGTTGAAATATGAAGTTAATTTGGCCCTTAAATTATTTAAATTAGTAAGATCGGTAGCGGCATAGGACGCATTTTAGCTAACATTATTGACAATAAAATATAGGAGAGACTAACTATTATATTTTTTTTTTGTATATGAAACTTTTAGAAAAATATAAGTTTCAGGTTTTTGTATTATTTTTAAATAGCTTGATTAGTTTTGCAGAAAAAAAATCCGCCAAACTGCATAAGCTTGGATCATACAAGAAACATAGGGGCATTTTTTCCTTTTAAAAATTATATGTTATATCTTCTTATTAGCAATTAAGCAACAGCAACAATAAATACTTTAAAAATTTTAGCGTTAATTTCTAGTCTAACAAATTTTATTAAATCATGTGTTTTTGAAATTTTAAGTTTTTTGAATGGTTAAACACCCTGTATTTTACGAAAGAAAAGTTTTACCCAGGTTTGTATAAAACTGTTTTTAGAAAAATTATCTAGAAATACACTATACAGGGTGTCACAAATTCGACGCATAAGCATTGCTATCACGGTATTTGTAAGAGATAGAGAGTTTAGAGGTAAAATTAAGGCAAAGTTAGGCATCCTAATGCTGAATGATTAGGCGAATACAATTATAAAAAAATCGGTTTCCTCCGGAGAAAAGAGCCAAAAAATTTAATTATTTATTTTCTTTTTAGGGCTCTGTTAGTGATTATTTCAAAACCAAAAAAAAACCAATAGCACTTTTTTGGGCACATTTTTATGCACTTAAAGAAAATATTTTAATTTTTCGATACGACGTTTCATTTTTTTAGCTACCATTATCCTGGTGCTATTGGTTTTTAAAATAATCATTAACAGGGCCTTAAGAAATAAAATGAGCGATTTATTTTTTGTTTTTTTTTTTAATATTTTCGAAAGTAACCGGATTTTTAAATTTCTTATTGCTTTATTATTTAGCCTTAGGATGCGCAACTTAGCCTCTATCTCTTACAATTACCGAGATACCAAGCTAATGCATTGAAATTGTTACACCCTGTTTACACATATTAACAATCATGCACTTGTCAAAAGTGTGTATAAATAAATTGAAATAAATAAGAACTAAACATTTTTATGTGACGCAATCAGCCCTTTGCATAGAGCTATTAGGTACGCAAGACAAATTAAGTGGACTGTGTAATTTCGTAGGTCCTACTAACTTAAATTTAAACTCAGTTGCTAAATTATTTTTTTATTTTAGGCAAATGTGTAAAAAAACTATTTTTCAAAATAGATAATGCGAGAAGGAAATAATATCTTTCATAGTATACCGGGTGACAACAAGATCACTTTCCGGCTGCCATTTTTTATTTCTTTATCGATACTGACGAAACTTGGTAAGGTTGTTAAACTAACGAATAGTCATTTTTAGGTGTATATGATAGGCTTTTACTTTTGATTTTTAAATGGGACATCTTGTATATTTTTGTTTTTTGGATTTTCCAGATTATTTTTAGCCGGAATACAATATTTTTAAAACAAATTTTGGTCCAATTTATTTTTTATTTTTCATCTAAAGTGCCATGATCATTCTAAAATCACTCGTCATAGTTTACCTACTTTTACAAAAATACAAAATCAATTTTATCTTTTAAACTTCTTAAAAGATAGCTCTAAACTTAATTTTTAAGTTTTTTACCCCAGATCAAAAACCAAAATAGGACCATATCACTTTCATAATATTTCTAAATGCAGTATTTTAAAGCTAATCCAAACATGTAAAAACACTACGCCATTTTCCTTCATTTCCTTAAAAAAACATTTATTATGTAGTTAAATGATTTTTTTAATACTGAATGGTATTCAATGCAATTCATCGTAGTTTCCGTGAAAACAGAAACTAATAGAATATGTTGTAAAAACAATTGCTTGTGTTCCTTTAAATTTAAAAAATAAAAACATAAGTTTATATAAATTCCTAATACCAAATTTAACTTAAATTTTTTAACATCATAGGAAATACATAAACTAATGTTTTTATTTTGTAATCCTTTAAAGAAACACAAGAAATTGTTTTTATAATATATTCTAACAACTACGATAAATTGAGACGAACGCCATTCAGTATTAAAAGATCATTTAACTACATATTAAATGTAGTTTTTTAAAAGGAAATGAAGAAAATGTCGTAGAGTTTTACATCTTATGATTTGCTTTAAAATACTGCATTTAGAAATATTATGAAAGTGATATGGTCCTATTTTGGTTTTTGCGCTAGGGTAAAGAAACTAAAAAATGAAGTTTAGAGCTTACTACTAAAAAGTCTAAAAGGGTTTTTTTATATAAAAAAAATTGAAAATTGTATTCTTTTATTTTTTTTTACACAGGGAGTATTCAGCAAAATTTAGGAACCATATGTCTAAAAATATATAATTATGTTAGTTTGGTAATATTTTTAGCAACATATGATTTATTGTATTTTCTAGAAAGATTGACCATTAGCTTTTAGGGTTTAAGCACAAGGTTGCCAAGAAAAAAACAAAAATTTTAATTTTGAATTAATAACACTAATAAATTCATATACAAAGATTTACATATATTTACAGTCACAATTAAGTCTTTTATGCAAATTACACTTTTAATAATTATTGGCACTACATAGGTATATCTGTGTACACAATCATTTTCCATCAATTATTTTAGTTAGAGTTAAATTTGTTATATTGGATATGTAAATAATGATGTGCCGCAAGATTAGGAAAGTAATAACGTTCATTGATATTGTTTATAATTACTTTAAAAGGTTCATCTTCCTATAGATATTACACCAATAAAAATAATTGCTATACTGAGTAAAATGCTTTTCGTGGTATTACAACTGCTGTTGTGCATCATAGCTGCAGGATTCTCTTCTGAAACAAAATAATACATATTAGCAATTTCTTGCAAATAAAAGACTATTAATATTAAACGATAAAAAAATGAACTTTTTTGATTCTAACTATTCCGCTAGGTAATTTATTGTTTAGTTTTATTAGTAAGATAGTAAGCACTGTTAATTTTAATATACCCTAAAAACTTATTACAATAAATGAGCTAGCTCTTAACGGTTTTGTTTCTTTTTTCATGTTAGTAGGGAAGCCCACGATGCTAAACGGGGATTTACTCGAGCGTCAAAGAGACTTAGGTATTGGGTTCATATAAAAACAAATATATAAAAAAGTGTTATGGGAGCCAATGAATACAAGTTCGACGCAACCAACAATACACTATAATTTTAGTTAGGAGCATACCCAAGGGAGGGCGCTAACTGTTTAAATAATTGCATATACATTTTTCGGTCAATGCAGATGAACCAGACACTTCTGGGTTTTTTGCATTGCGTGTGTTATTCCACAAAATACAAAAGGTTAGGTTATTCTTTTGTAGTTGCCGCAGTTTTTGCGTACTGGCATATTTTGTGTTTTAAGTGTGTTTTTTATTAAAAATAGTTAATTTTCTTAAAAAACAATAATGTGAATGTTATGTAGTGCCAGTAGTGCCTTATGGTCAGAATACAACTAGTAAAAAGACATACTTTTCCGAAACGTGACAAAACGTTCTAAAGCTTAATCAAGTTGGAAATCCTAATTTCAAAAACAAAAACCTTTTAGCAAGTTTGTAAAACATTTGTAGTATATGACAGGCATTTCTGTGAAGCTAGCACCTAGCAGGAACAAAGAGAGGGTCACGAAAAAGAGGATGATCCTACAAAATATTTACCACAAGTAAGTATTTCTCAGTGTTTTAATTTATTAAATTACGGAGTATTTTCAGGTAATTTTCCAGAATATTTTCATGTATGGGTAATTATACTGATACATTAAATTAAATTTGGAGTCTCAATTAGGTTGATAAACAAATTTTATAATCATGTTTTTTTTAACATTTAGTGTTAAAACAGAGTTAATTTATCATTTGGGTTTATTCTTTTATGTAATATTTCAGGTATAAGAAGAAAAATGTTCCATTAGTTGCTACACCGAAGTCATCGAAAACAAATTTTGACACCCAAGATTCTTTAATAACAGCAATCCGTTTACTGTCAAAGAAATTAAGATTAATTTTTGGTAAGTATATACATCATGTTAACTTTTGTAAGGTATCTATGATAGCATATTCTTTTAAAAGATAGAGAATGTGGTTTTTGCAATAGTGTGTAACTTTTTTATAAAAGTGCCATATTACATAGAATCTAGTGGCATACATATATGAATTCCTTACAGAGACACTGTTTTTAAGATATTACTAAAACATGCTCTTTTTTACATGTACTGTCATTGTCTATATTTTAATAAATATTCCAGTTAAGGCTCGCTGGGCATTTTAAAAATATGCACCTATAAACCATTATCCTAAAAAGAAGCCTTTAATTTAATATAAAATGCAATGTATATAAATAATAATATCAATAATAATTATACTTACATATAAGTATTTTTTATTATTTTTGGTTTATAATAATTATTTTTTGCTATGTAAAGAAAACTAAGATTTGCTTACAACTGCAGATCGTAGCAAAACATTTATCATTTAACTATGGCATAAGTTAAACCAGAACTATTTTATTTATTTTTATATTTTTTTCCATACATTTTTCAAGTAAATCTTGCTATAATAAAATTATAAACAGAGTGGCCATTTAAAAACGAAACAGAGCTTATTTTGACACTCCAGGTCATTTAAGGAAAAACGTTTGGACATGCATGGCAATTTTGATTTTAGAGAGAAACATTTCTTTGCCACTTTTCCCTCCTGAACTGCAACCCTCTAGCAGAAATGAGACTCACTTCAAACTTTAAATAGAAAGAGGTATCGAGCGACACCTGATTTTGAAGGTGTCTCGACCCCAATTACCACTGGCAAGTTTAAAGTTTCTGCTATTTTTCCCGTTGATATGACACCGTGTTAAAATTTTTACTTTAATTTTTTTAATGTATAATATTAAATTACTTGTAAGAGCAAGCTACTTTAAACTAAGGGAATATGATAAGAGTTATATAATGTTCAAAATAAAATAATAATCATTCTGGCTATGGGGGCGAGTGCCACCCCTGCTAGAGGGTTGCAGATGGGGTTGGTAAAAGGGGCAAAAAATGTTCCCCTTTAAAATTAAAAATTGATGTGCCCGAGCTTTTTCCTTAAATGACACGAGTGCCCAAAATTGTTTCATTTTCAAATGGCCACCCTGTATATTTATACCTAATACATATTTGTAAAATGATTATGCAATTAAAATGTATTTGCTTTTAGTTAATGTACCATTACCTGGCCCATCTAATGTACATAAATGTAAATGTTCCTGAACCACAAATCTCCCAAAGCAATACTTTTGCAACACGTAAGTCAATTTAGGTGTTCTTGTGTAGTAGATAACTACGTAAAGTGATTAGTATGTAATAAAATATAAAAATAAAATTTTATTTGGCTTTTTATTTGTTTGATAAATAAAAAATAATATAGGGGCTGAAATATTTTTCCATACATTATACAGACTGTCCACGGATAAGGTTTACAATAGGACAAATAGATAAAAAATTTAATTTTTCGGCAAAAAAATTACTCCTAATAAAAATTTCTGCTTGTGACTTTATATACAGGATGCGCGAAAACTTGAAAAGCTTGATTTTTCTCTAAGAGTAAACACTTTTTTTTTAATTTTTAGGTAAAATGTTATTTGGAAAATTTCTTTAGAATAAAGTTATTATCAATAAAAAATATAACATTTCCTCCATAATTTGGCGAAAATGCCTTGATCACATTCATTTACAGTTGGAAACTTGTGTTGTATATGAATTTGTGGGGAGGCGGGTATTTAAAAAGCAAGTTATGACAGTTTTTTAGTCTATTTTATTATAAAAATTTTAAATAATTCACTTTTGATAACAGCAAAATCAATTTCATAAAGCTTTTGTAAAATAAATAAAGTAATTTAAAATGCTATTCTTTATAAATTTTCTAAACGACATTTTGCCTAAAAATGAAAAATAAAGGTAGTTTACTCTTGGAAAAATAATGTTTTTTAAGTTTTTGTACCCTGTATACAAAATCAACATTGTCTCTTGGTGAATCACATTTTGTATACAAGCAAAAATTTTCTTTGGAAAAATCTTTTTCTAAAAAAATGATTTTTTTTTATCCGTTTGTCCTCTTGTAAACCCCATCCGTTGACAGTCTATAGATAACCCGGACTTTCTTTTATCCTTTATTTCCTTTCATCCCTTAATAATAACTTTAAATTTGTAATTTAAAGTTACTTAAAGAAATTATGCAAAACACATACAATTTCATTGATACTTTAACAAATATGCACTCTTCATTAACTAAAAAAATTGGTCATTCAGAAGAATAGTATATTTCTATTACGATATAAACATTTTTACGTTTAACCCTATCTCTTTAAGTATCTTAAAATTAAAACTTGAGTTTTCTAGTTATAGTACTTGACTAACCAGAAGATACTGGGTGTCCCAACTCTATTCATACACAAAATAACTTCACCCCTATACCTAATAAAAAAAGCTTTGAATAAAAAATGTTTTTGTTTGGAAAATATATTTATTTTATTGACAGTATAGGTACTTGTACAAGGTGTTAAAAATGTGTTTACTTTTAAATAATTAAGTTCAACTTACTGTATTTTTACAAATCATGAGTATTTAAATGTATTGCTGATCTTTACTATATCACTAGCATATCGATATAATTATTAAAGGTAAAAAGTAAAGTAAAAAATAGTATATCCGCTATAAATAATTAAAAATAGTTTGGAGTGGCAGGTAACGTTAAAACATTAAATTACTTATTTAATATTTTAGGTACTTATTCTAAAAATCCTTAGAATTTACGTATAGTGCATTTTTAATGAAGAATTTAATAGCAAGTCTGAACTGGTCAAAACATTCAGGGCGTTCCATTTAAAAACACTTACTTGAGAATAAAAATTTAGTTTTTGAGACACTTAATATATTTACCAACACTGTCAATAAAATTGGCGTTACAAAAACGTATTTTTTTTAAGTTTTTTTCTTGCTTGTACAGGGACACAGTTGTTTCGTGTATAGAGTTAAAACACCTTGTAATACTTTTCAATAAAATTAATTTAAATTTCGCGGTAAATACTACTCTTCTTAATAATTGTGTAGATGGCGCCACTGGCAAAAAAAAAATTGGGTTTAGTGGTTAGAATCCTACGTTATTTGCTCAGACGAACAAAGAGATACAGACGCGTTTATTTACATTCAAATCTTCAGTACACAATACATCACATTCCGTTCAAATGTTTTACCTCATTTAGACACCCACGGTACGTTAGTATTTAGGCTTTTAGCCTTCGTGGTTTGTCCAAAGATAAAAAAATAAATAAATAAATATTTGGCAACAGCGCACTGGATGTGTAAACGGCACAGATGCCGGCAACATAGTAACAGAATGAGCCACGTTGCCAAACGTAATTATTCGGAATGAAAATTTTATGGATAACTTTGTGGGGACCAATAATATTGGACTCTCTTTAATTATACAAAATTTAAACTATATAATATAAAACCATATATCATTATTTAAATAAAATAAACCAATACAAATATTTTTCACATAAGTTGCACAATAAATTATTATTGTCTGTGCACCTCCATTCCATATTTAATTTTTACGGCGAAAGTAAACACAGGACAATGAAAATGAAATTACAAAATATCCCAAAGTATAATAACTAAGAATTCTTTGCAATAATCCCAAATAAACACTTTAAATTAAAAAGCAAAATTAATCTTATCACCTCTAAAAAACGTTAAAATTGTTTATCTTTGTAGTTCTCCTTTACCGCCAAATTGAAAGAAAATCGCGTCTTCCCATCTACGATCGGGCACCTGGTGATAATTAGCGTAATCTTATAAATATCACGGCAAAATTACAAATATAGTGTGCGACGAACGTATCAAAATATCGCGACAGCCCAATTTTGAGAGAGAATTCGTAGGTATAAATCTGGCAACTCGGGTTTGTTCCCGGTCGTATGGGACGCCATTGGGAGTAGCAGCGGAGAGTTTTACCAATACACCTATTCTAACTTGTTCATCCCCACCATTACCTCTATTTTTTTTTGCTCTTATATCGTAATAGCCAAACAATGTATGCTACAACGTTTAGAATGATTTATGAATGACTTGCCGGGTCTGTATCTATATTTACAGTCTAAGGTTATTTGTCTTTGTTTAGCTGCATAGCTTAGAAGCATATCCGAGGGATGGCGCAATCAACACTATATCAAGCGGATACACGGCAGTTTCTATTATATATTTGTTTTTATATGATTGGGTTGCAAAGCTAAGATGATAAGAAAAAAGAAATTATATATATAATGTATACCTTTTCATTGGTGGGGAAAAAAGCTATAGATTTTTAAATATGTCTAAAAAAAGTAAGTTATAATTTTAGCTTGTGAAAATGGTGCGGATCGTATGAGAGTATCTACTTTTTGTTATCATTAAATTATTTTCTATAAAATAAAAAATTGACCACTCTTGGGAATGTCAAAATCACGTTTTTTTTTACAGTTTCATAACCCCCGCTTTCTTTACGTCACTTTTAAATTATCAGATTAGTAAAATATACCCTGTTTAGCATGTAATAACCTCGCCCTTTCATAATCTGACGAGCTCGAAAATTTATGATGAACATAGTTTTGTTTTTACGATCGGCCCTATATACGGGGCTCATATTTGGTGGAGGTAACTTACTGGGTACAAGGTATATATAAGTAAATTCTGAAATTCCCCTTTTGGGCTCCCCTACCATGATATCAGTATGAATGTTTTATTAACCGACAAAGACTTCTACATATTAGGAAATTATTGGAATTCATATAAGGTCTAGCAGTAATAAATTCAGCAGTATTTTAACATTACGCATGCTCAGTAGGGGTTTTAAATAAGGGAAACTTTATTAAAGTTACTGCTAGACATAAATTGTGCAAAAATATAGTCGGTCGTTTCCCTTTCTTATTTTGACGTTTAAAACAAAATGAGGTTAACGATTAAAGTAATTTTTGTTTATTTTTAAATTTTGTCTATCAAATATATTAAAAAACTAAAACTTCCTCATTTGTAACTATACAAAACAAATAAATAAAATGGACTTTAAATAAAAACAAAAATATTCCAGTTTTAGGTTAAAAATAATACAAGCATGTCATGTTGACCAATAACACTTCTTCACATAGGCGCGTTAAGGTTTAACAGTAATAACACAGAAAAAATACCATACAGATTGATTCTCAGATAGAACGTTGTTTCAGGGCCCAAATACTCTATTAGTTGGCGCTAAGTATAACGAATTAGCTATTTTTGGTGGAATTTTTAACTGTACAATTCTCCACAAAGATCACCTCATTCAACAGTGTTGCCAGCAAATAATCTACACCCGAGCTTCGCGTCGTACCAGCTTGCTGCTGTAAAGTAGATAGCATCGCCAATCGCCATGGCAACAGATAGAGCTTAGACAGAGAACGAACGTCCGCGTCTTTTTTCCACGCGTTGGCAAAAATTATTTTATCCAACACTTACATATAATATCTACATAATTGATCAGATTTTGAGGATATAAAGTGTACTATAAGTCACTAGTGAGCTAAAGTACCCTTTAGCTCACTAGTAAACTATAGATTTATTATAGTTACCAACAAAATGCATTACAACCAAACAAGCTTGCTTTCCAAAAAATACAAAATTTTGTTGCTGGTGTTGACAATGACAAGTAACAAATAATGGATGACGTTTTCAAATTATTTTCGATATTAAAAACGATTTACACGAAAGTGTTGGATAAAATTTTGTATTAGACACGTGAGTTATTACATATAAGTCACTTAAGAAAATTACCTCTCTCGCCCTTCGGGCTCGAGAGTTAAACTTTTCTTGCGTGACTTATATGTAATATAACTCACTTATCTAATAAATAACTATAATGTAATTTTGAACCTAGCATCTTACATCGATTTGCCATTGATTTTAGCCAGTAGCACTCTAAAAATATTAATTGGGCGATAGGCGTAAAATAGTAATTTTGCGATTTATGTGATTTTGTATGAAATTAGTTTTAAAATATTTAAATGTCAGTTAGAAATATAAGAAGTAAGAAGTTTGCAATAATAGGTAATACATTTATTTTATTTTTTTTTTATATTAGTATACGTACTGTGTCGTTTTATATATATTTTTTATATTTGAGTTGGTTTGGTCTTATAAAGTGTGTGTCCCAGGATAGGTGTTACAAGAGGATAAATGAACCAAACATATTTGAATTTTAAATTGACATTTTGAGTAAACTGGTGGCATGGTCTAAAACTAAGAAATGCAAAATTTTACTCCAATTGGGGTTATACAGGGTGAGTAATAACTAAAAATTTGAAAAATACGAAAAAGTAAAATACTTTTATATTTTAAAATATAACAAAACTGTATGTGTACATGTAGAGAAAATTTGTGGTTAAAGAATTAAAGTAAAAAAAAGGTTTTTGCCATTTTTTTACATAACACATTAAAACATAATTACTGGACAAAAAGGAGCAATAAGAAAATTAAAATACGGCTTTTTCTTAGGAAGTTCTTACCAAATGGAAAACTTTTTTATTATTAACTTTACAAAATGAGTGCCTCCTAATAAAAAGTCCTGCTTGATGAGAAAATACTTTTTCACAATAATAATTGTATGTTAAATGTACTGGTACTTGACTTAAAAAAGACTTGTAATTAAATTAATATATAGGGTATTTTCTTACTACGGCTTGATACTTTAAAGGGTGCTTTCCTATGTCATTTTATTAAGAAAAGCTTTTTAAATATATGTCCCGAGTAGCTTCGTTTTTAAAATACATAGAGTTAAAGTTTGTAGCTGCTAATCTTCAGAAGTACTGAACCGATCATAAAAATTCTTTCACAATCAGAAAGCTACAATATTCAGGAGTGTTATAAGCTATATTTTACTATGATTAAACAAAAAGTTCAGATAATAACGCCCAATGGAGTGGGCACGGGTCGATTATCTTGGATAAGTTATAACTTTGCAAGGTTAAGTTTACAAGTTCTGATTAGGTTCCGATTAGATCAGTAATAAAATGCTCCGCCTGCTAGATGCGGGCGGCCCGGGTTTGATTCTCTGTGAAATCAAATATCTTTTATAAAAATATTAAAATAAAAAATAAATAAGCAAAGGATTTACCTATTTATTGTAGATTTTTTCTTTGACATTCATTTATACTAATATTATAAATAAATAGTTAAAGTTTGTAACTTTGATTTAATTTCCGAAAATACTAAACCGATCTTGAATTTTTTCCACAATCAGAAAGCTACACTATTCAGGAGTGTTATAGTTGTGGAGTGTTATTAACGCCCTGTATCTCAGAAACGAGCACCTTTGGACATATGTTTACAGGAACTTTTCTTAATAAAATGACATAAGAAATTACCCTTTAAAGTTTCGTACACCAGTTAGGAAATAACCTGTATCTTAATTTGGAAACAAGTCCTTTTAGGCGACCCTGTACATCAAACCTACAAATATTTTCATGAAAATGCCTTTTTTAATTAAGCAGGACTTTTTATGAAAAGAACTTTCCATTTGGTGAAAACTTCTGAATACTATAAGAGTATAATAAAGATTTCTGGTAAAAATTGCTTTGTCGTGTCGAATATTTAAGTGCAAAAAATGAACAAAACCATTTTTCTTTCCTTTATTGCTTTAACTTTAAATTTGATATAAAGTTAAATTTTCCACAACATTTAGTTATGAAATTTTGTTCTATTTTTAAAAACAAAAGTACTTTACTCTTGGACATTTTCCATATTTTTACTTATAACTCGCCCTGTATAATATGAATCAAAGAAAAGTTTTATATTTCTAAGTTGCGACCAGTTTTTCCCAAAATGCCGATTTAAAGTTTAAAAATGTTAGGTCCATTTGGCCTCTTGTAACAGCTATCCTGGGACACACTGTATAAAAGGTGTTTTGAAAACGGATCTACATAATATGTAGTAAATTAACTGAT
Organism: Listronotus bonariensis; assembly: GCA_014170235.1. Lineage (NCBI taxonomy): Eukaryota > Metazoa > Arthropoda > Insecta > Coleoptera > Curculionidae > Listronotus > Listronotus bonariensis. The sequence goes on along the minus strand of JACEGR010005013.1, from coordinate 26,846 downwards.
ACATAATTTATTTTTTTAATCAATAAATTTCTGTTCTATGGCCTTTTTTACGGAGTACAAACCTCCAAGGTTGGCTTTAAAAATCCTGGCCTAAGTTAGGGTTGGCGGAATTTTAAGTTCAAGGCTCCATAAGGGCTTTAAGGAATATTTTTTTTTTTTAATTTTGAAAAATGCAGTGACGTACCATTTTTTTCTAAAAAATATTTACCTCAAACCCCTTATGAAGCCTTAACGTTTACTATGGCGGCGCCAGCTTTTTAAAAGTTGGGCGATACCCAGCAGAGAAATTTAAAGGGTGGGCAGAAAAATGTGCAGTGCAATATTGTTATTATTTAAATATAGGACGTTTTAAAATTCCGTACAAATAATTTGGGAGCATATTTTTAATGTCCAATCACCTTAAAACAAAAATTCCTTTCAACCCACAGACATTGCGAATTAGGTAAAAAAACGTTTTTGTTAAACTATGTCCGCATTTTTGCAATAAATCCGTATCCGTAAAAAGTTCTATTTATTGTGTCTTAGAAAGGGTAAAAACACAATTTGACATGGAGAAAAATTAATTTATTACAGACTCTTCCTGAAAAGGGTGGTATTAATGTCGGTAAAGCCTGTTGATCAAAATTTGTATAAAATCAATTTTTTCAAAAGCTAAGCTACACCAACATGATGACCCCAGAAAAACCCCAATATCTGGTTTCTCGCAATTTTTGTGATAAAACAAACGGTTTTTGAGAAAATTGTTTGATTAGTAGGCTGTGCAAATAAAAAAAACTTTACCACCACCTTTAGAGATATACAGACTGCCTACGAATAAAATGGATTTTTTTTAAAGTGATTCTTTATAAAAATTTTTTGCTTTTAAAAAAATATGGTTTACGAAGAAAAATGTTCATTTTGTAAACAGGGTTTGCAAAAACTTAATTAACATGATATTTCTTAATGAGTAAACTACCTTTGCATTTTAATTTTTAAGCAATCTTTCATAAAGAAAACTTATTACTGACTTTATATTGTTACCAAATTTTCAAAATATTTTTAAGGTTACTTTTCAAGAAATCGATCGCAGCAGTTTCCGGCGGGACACCCTGTATATATTTAAATGTGTTTAGGGCTGTATGAAATAATTCCGTAATCGTAATTTTGTTTTCCAATTTTACGAGCTGAAGATCTGATTGGATGTTAATTTTAAATAATCCGATTAAAAGCCACATTATTATAAATTAAAAATAAAAATCATGATTGTTAAACTGGATAAACCTAGTTTTAGTTTAAAATAAAAAAATAAAATTCAATTAGTGTAAGATTTAATTTAATAACTTTTTTCTTTAGTTTTTTCCGCATACCAAGGATTATTGCCAAAGGACGTGGAGTCGTCCTGTTTGTTGGGTGTTGTGTTTCATGTCCTTTCGAATAAATAAGTTAAATGTATTTAATAAATTTGACTATACTACCCTTTGTAATGGTTTTAAGAGAGCCCCTTTTGCAAAGTTTACTCGTAATATAAATTATGTTTTTAATTTAAAGACAATAACAATAAGTAGCCTAAATAATATTAAATGTTCCATTCTATTACGTTATTTTTAACAAAGGGTCATTACCAATGGTAATTGGTAATAATGGATATTTTTATACAAAGTTTTAAACCAAAATATTATGTTTTATAAATAAGTTTTGTTTTTAATTTCCTAAATCCCCCTTGTTTTATTTTTTTTGGAAATACATTACATAAGAAATTTATCTTAGCTACATTGACGTATCTTTAAAAGTTCTTACCAAATGAGAAACTTTTTTATTATTAACTTGCGAAAAAATATTTTCTATACAGGATGTTCCACAAGAATAGCTGCGATTAATTTTTAGAAAAGTAGTCTTTGAAAATTTTCGAAAATTTGGTAACAATATAATGTCCGTGGTGGATATAGGACTAAAATATTTTAACAGTTCTACATTTACCGGTTATACCGGAAGGTAATGTTAACTTTTTTATTTTAAATGACTATATATTATTTATTTTTTACAATTCTAAACATATTTTATGTATAGTATTCTAAACCTAAATCCAACCGCCTAGCCCTCCATTACACAACTATCAATTTTGTCTAAACAAAAGCTTTTAACATGATTTAGGGTTAAGTTCCTTATAGAAAAAGAACTTCTTTGGTAAACTGTATTGATATTTTGATAATTTATAAATACAAGGTGATCAAAAATAATCGTAAAAAATTATAATCACAAAAACCTTAAAAGTCTGTTTTTAAATAAAAACCCCTATTTTGTATTACCTTATCTTATTAAGCATTAAAAAAGTTTGTCTAAGGATGTCTATTTCAAAAAATTTTAGTTTTTGAAGTATAAGTAAGCAGAATCTAAAAAATAAATATTATATAGGATATTTCATTTAAAATAAAATAGCTGACATTACCTTCCGGTATAACCGTAAGTGGTATAACTGTCAAAATATTTTAGTCGTATGTACATCACTGATTTTATAATTACGGAAAAAATCTGGTAAATATTCATGCAATTGTAACCTACACAGTTACAATGTGTGGCACTATAGGCCCCAGGTACACGCTGTAGTTAAACTCGCTCCGTTTTTGTAGCAAATAATGTGCAGTAGTATTTAAAACTTTTGTGTGTTAATTCTTTATATAAAAATTTGTTTGTAAAAAAAAATTCACGAAGAAAAAAGTTGTTTTTGTATACAGGGTTCGCAAAAACTAAAAAAACAAGATTTTTCCCCAAAAAAACTACCTTTATTTTTAATTTTTAAGCAAAATGTCATAAGGAAAACTTATTTAGAATAATGTTTGTAATTGAAAAAACAATAGAATGCAGAAGTTTAATAAACTCCATAATTTAGCGAATACGCCTTGATCACATTGGTTTACAGCTAAAAAATTGTGTTGTGTGGGAAAGCAAATTATAAGAATTTTTAGGTCATTTTATTATTATTATTTTTTTTTTTTTTAATTGGGTTTTGGTTAGTGGCGCAGTCTGTATAGCTATTTTGTATGTGGTAATAAAATAAGGTTTTTCTCTTAATACTGCTAGCACTATTTGCCTATTCCAATAATTCCCTATTGTATCCTTATGCTGCGTCCAGACTTGCAACAATTCGCCGCGCCGAATAGCGCGCCACATAGCCCGACATAGCGCGGACGTGGACGTGGACGGGATTCACGTCGTTCCAAGGGCTTCGCGTATGATTCCGCGATGATTCAGAACTTGTCGGTTTTTGCATCAAAGAAGCACGCAAATAGGTTCGTTTGTTTCGACGGATGTTTGGCGAATTGTTGCAAGTCTGGACGCAGCTTTAAATACCGGGTGTCAACAAATTATTTAGATAAGCCATAAGTCCAATAATATTATAAACGTATTAAAATGAGACTGTGAAGGTAAATGGTATAAAAAAGCGAGAGGTTTCGCATTTTTTTACTTAGTAGTCATGTTCATTATTAGACGTCGGCCTTGCGCCAAAATATTTAAAATTTTAATTTGAGGTTTTAACTTCTTTTACAATTTGTACTCCACTGGATCAGTGTCAGGCTGCGCGATGTGTTATTTTGATATGTATAATAGTGTAGAAAATATGGCTTATCATATTGATTTACATTCTTTTATTGATAACCGGTATACATAAACCTTAAATACGTATTTATTGGGAAAATAAAACATAGGCTTTTGTTAAAAATAATAATCCGTTGCAAAAAGATCTTTAGACTGAATTTCTTACAACATAAATGAAACGTTTTTTAATGTATACAGTATGGGCCATTACGCTGGGAATTTTAAAAATAATATAGTATAATAATAAACCCCAATAAATATAGGGTGGTCATTCTTAAGTCGGCACTATTTCTTACTTCCTTATTATTGTAGATACGAAGTCGGTTAAATTGGTAAAAAATTGTAATTACAGAAAAAAAATAAATCATCGGGTTTTCGATTTATTGCAAAAATGTTTTTTTTTAATGGAACACCCTGTATATTATATCACCATTCAAAAGATCTATTAAAGAGCTTTAAACAGGTCCAAAAATTTTTGTGAAGAATGACTTTTTCAAAAATTAAATTTTTGGTCCATGTGTCCTAATGTAAAACCCATCAGTAAACAGTCCGTTTATCGTGTAAAATTTACCAATTACTTTTGTTATTTTCTTAACTCTTAACTAGATAAAGTTAACAAGTTGTTCTAAAAACTTTCATTATTTAAAATAAATTTTATTTTTCCTTACAACTGCAGAATAGGGTTAAAACATGATTGTCACACATACTATTATTCTTTTTAAATTGCTTTTTAAACGTATTTAATTATACAAGTTTTTCCCGTTTTATAAAACGAAAGTAAAATTTCAAATTCGGCTAAGTAGACATTGCTTCCTCGTTGCAGTTCACTATATCCCGAAAATTAGCCCTTGCTTCGAGCCGTAATCGAGTTTATTCAGGAGAAGTCACCCTTTCAAATTCTTACTATCCAATTTGGCAGCTTTAACTTTGTCCAAACTTCAAAACTTTATCTATACTAACCCTGTTATTAGTTTTTGATACTTTTATTGTTGATTTGCTGTCTGCCTCATGTGAAACGTAAGAGGAAAGCTTTTTTACTAACTTAAAATAACTGACATTTTGCATAATAAATACATTTACAACAAGTTCATTTTATTTTCTACTTTAAATTTTATTTAATACTTCTTGTCTCTAAAAATGTGTAAAAATTCGGCCAAAAATCCCTGAGTCTAACATACGGGATGGCTCAATTTTACGGGATTGTCCAATATTTCTGTTGTTTAACGAGATATGACAAAAAGTTGTTTATAAAAGTTGTTGGGTTTTTTCAACCTGCATGTCCTAAAAATATTTTAATGTATACACAGAGCCGCCGAGAGCCGTCCCGGGCGCGCAAAATAAAAACCCTACTTAAGTTGGTGCGACCAACTGGACTAGGATTACTAAACAGTTAAATACCAGAAACCCTACTTGAATTCGCCTGACCAACTGGACTAGGATTTCTAAGCATATAAATACCAGAGTCCCTACTCGAATTCGTCCGACCAACTGGACTAGGATTTCTAAGCAGTTTAATACCAGAAACCCTACTCGAATTCGTCCGACCAACTGGACTAGGACTTAGTTAATTAGCAGAAAACCTACTCGAATACAGCTCCAGATTTTGACGTATTGGAGTGGGGTTTTCCATTGTTTATTTAGCAAAAAAATTGGAAATAATAAACTGCTAGACATTTTAACGGAATAATTTAACTTTTAGGTAAAATTTTAAACTTAATTTTTTCAAGGTTCATGAAAAATATTTTAGTGCGGTTTTCGACAAATTTTAACGCAATTATTATTATCTATTAGCATATACCACATTAGAGACAGCTTTGCCGCACGAAAAAACGTATGGCATAGAGAAAGAACAGGCCTAACACCTTTCTCTCTCGCGATCCTAACTTTATTTTTTACCGGACCACCGCAGAATTTAAGTGCACTCTTTTAAATAAAGAGAAGACATTTTTAAAATCGGCCCAAAATCGCCAAAGTAATCGCGTAACATATACACAAAAGGAAACCACAGGTGAATTAAGTACCCCCACCTTTTTAAAGTCGTATACAGGGTGTTTCCGGTAAGAAATTTAAAAGAGAAGATTTTTTATAAAAAAAGTTCATATAAACATAGGTTCGCAGGCCAAAGGTATTTCTAAAGGAAAAATTCAGGCCAGTTATCCTTTAAAATTGGAAGTCACTCCAATAAAAACGACCTCACAATATAGCTTTCAATATTAAAAATGATTTACCGTGTGCTAAAAACACTACATTTTTTTAAAAATAAATATTATCAATAAGTATTGACTCTTTTTAAATAAAAATTATGCTATGTTGAAGTAGGGTTATTAAATCTTTTAACTAAATAATCAACGAAAAACCCTACTTTAATTAGTCACGATTTGGAGCTGTATTAGGGTAGGTTTTCTGCTTCCAGTTGGTCGGACGAATTCGGGTAGGTTTTCTGCTAATTAACTGCTTAGAAATCCTAGTCCAGATGGTCGGACGAATTCGAGTAGGGTTTCTGGTCTTTAACTGCTTAGAAATCCTAGTCCAGTTGCTCGGACGAATTCGAGTAGGGTTTCTATTTACGCGTCCCGGGCTCTATTTCAAGTAAAAGTTACAAGCCGACTTAAACAGAATTAAAGTAGGAAAAGTTGAAGAGCAAAAGGTCCTCGCTTCCTTAAAAGAACTTATCTTTAGGGGACTTTTAAAAAGTACCCTTAAAAAAGAGGTCCTTAGCTTCTAAATTGCACCTACGTACTTTTACGTATTTTATCTTGCGCGGGTCCCCCAAATCACTCCGGGCTCCGGTCATTTGTACCGGTAACCCCTATTTCTGTTTACGGAATTGGATTCTGCCTAAAATTTTGCATTTAGTATGTTATTTTATTTTTGCACTTGTAGCAATGTTGCCACGCTAAAATTAACTGAATTGTAAAAAACCGTTATCCGAAAGTATGATAAAAACGGAAACAAATTAGTTATTAATAATACTTAGCTAGGTGTACGGTAGTAAGGACCTTAAAATAAATCCCTGTAAAAAAAAATCAGTTGATCTTATAGGGAATATTTCTTATAGCATGGCCAATATTTCAATATTAAAATGTTAAATCTTAATATTTTTAAGTAAAATACCCTATATATTAAGCTATTTTTATATTTTAGGAATAAAAGATAAGTTAGTTTCATTTGCGATTTCTATAGCAAAAATGTGATTTTTAAAAGTCTTTAAGGTTTTTAAAATATTAATAACAAGTATTTTTAATAAAAAGAACTTTGTTATTCTATATGAAACACACATCTTTTACTTAAAAAAAAAAAACAATAATTTAAACTTATAATTGCAAGAAAAATTAAGAATATTATTTACCAAAAAATTTTGCTACATCTAACGTTTAAAAAAATGCGGCAACAATGGTATGGGAAAATTTTTGCGGGTCAATAAATGCGTTTTTTTTAAATAACCAAAGCTAATGTTACATTTTTAAATAAAACAAATACAATATTAGGAATATTGATAATTATAGGTACTGGGTGTTCCATTCAAAATAACACAGTTTCCTTTCATCAAAAAATTACTTTTTCTTTTTATGAATTATTCAAAAATTTTAAATATCCCAAAAACCTTACATTTTTAATATAAACATTGCTGAAGAAACTTACACTATTTTTTTTCTTAAATCTAAAAATGACCCAATATACACCGTGTTTCATTAAAAAAAATAACTTTAGCATTTTAAATGTTGAGATCTAGGTTTAAGAGCGAGCAGAACTTTTTTTTCGTAAACTAAGAATAAAAAGTTTTCCATATGGTGCGAATTTAAGTAGAAACGCTTATAATATATATAAAATGTTTTTATTAGGTTGTACCTTTTTTGAACCTTTTTGTGAACTTATAGGATTTTTTTAATTAAAAGCAACCTTATTATTAACAGATAATAAATTATCTTTTTGATTGGTTCATATGAATATGAAAGAGTTTTATATGAAAATAGAACATTGGCATTAAATGAAAAACCAAATAAATTTCCATATTTGATTCAAAGGGTTATTCTCTATTTTTTTCTTTTTCTTTTATTTTTTTAAGGTTTTTTCTAAGGCTTATCTTGGATATTAACGAAAAATTACAGTTTAAATCTATGTATACCACTGCATCCTAGTACAAAAAAAAAAAATAGTACATCATTGCACGGTTCTAAAATAACAAAAAAATAATAAGAGTCCAGGTCTAGGGTATGATCCAATATTTCCTAACCTACTCCTCCATCTATATTTACAGAAAACTTTGGCTTGCTAGATCTTATAAAGGGTATTCCAGATCCCAAATTTTAAATATTTTTTAGCTATTTATAAATAAATAATTTACTTGCTTGGCTTTTTATTTTCAAGTTACACATGTCTTTTTATCGCCTATTGCTTGGTGGCATAAAAAGAGTACCACCCCATAAAGGGAAATATATTAGTAAAAATAATGTGAGTTAAGCATACTTTTATAACATAACTATTTATAGTGTTAGATACTAATACTCCATTAAAAAAATCCGCTTTACTAAGGATTTTTTTGTTTTTGGTACTCCCTAAAGAGTTAAATTTATCGTTAATAAAATAGGAAAAATGTTAAATGCGCTAATTTACAAACCTTATTTTTTTGATTATCGCAGAAAAAAATTATCTAAATAAAATTGCAAATTTAAAAGTAATTTTTCACTTTAAACATCTTTTCTTTATAACTATTTTCAATATAAGCAAAAATACAGCTCGTGCACTCTGTAACTCGATAGAAAGAAGAAATAGTGAGGAAAGAAATTTCCTCTTTATTTCTTGTATGTACTTTGTATCATTCTTTTTAAATTATTCGTAAATCTCCGGCAATAGAAAAGTAATAAACCACTGGGCCTGAAATCGTTCTAGTAAAAAATACACCCTTAATAAAAAAATCACTTTTTATTTCCTAAAATTTATGTTTTTTTACTTGTATCATTTATTTAGCATATTCTTTCATGTTTTAATTATTTTAAGGCTATTAAACTTCCGGTTTTTAAAAGTTTATCTTTTGCTTTAATGAAATGTATCTAGCTTTTTTTTATTTTGAAGAAACAATAAAGAAGAAATACAGCGACAAGATCTGCGTGTAAAAATGAGAGAGGTTAGCGGGATATTATTTTGAATTATTTGAATTAGCAAAAGTTTAATTTAGGAGGTGCTATAGTTTGTATGAATTTAATTTTAAAAAATAGTAAGCTTACACCTTATCTAAATGGTAAACTTTAAACAACATTACATAAAAGGATATTATTTCAACAAAAGACTAAATAAGCATTTGCGCCTATAAATAAAAGTAAACATCCAAGTAAGAAGAGCGAGATCACTTTATACACAATGCGTTACAATAGAACAGGATAAATGGCAAGACAGATTAAAATCATTTTTTTATTTCCAGGCGTTTGTGCTGCTGCTTCGTAAGTGCGAAACGAGCCGAAAGACTTTACGGAGTTCAAAATAGACAGAAAATAGAGAAGAAAATTATTTTTTGCGAGTTACCCAGTGCGGCCCTAGGTACTTCACTCCTGAGCAAAAATAACATTTCTGGCCAAACTTTGTAGATGAATGACACAATTTGATATCTGATTATAATGGTTGCATTTTAGGTTTTAAACAACGCAGAACTTTTTATAATTTGTAACTTTTTTTTCCTTATAATAACAATAATTACATTTTTCATATAACGCCAACATACGTAGACACACTGTATAAAAAAGTATATTTACAATTACTCCGAAACAAAAAGGGATAGGTCAGAAATTCCGTTTTAAAGGTAATATATATTTTTTTAAATAATACTATACATACAAAAAGGTAAATATATTGTCCAAATATGCTGTTTGAATAGTTTTATTACTTACGTGGTTCTGCTAATCTCTAAAAATTAAGGTATGTTTACAGTTAGTTTTATTTATTTTCTGGAAAATATATCAAGAACGATATATCCCCTTTTGAAATGACAGTTATCAAATAGTGGTAAGTTATCACCTACGATTTCTTGACCATTAATAAGATGTCTAAGCCATGTCCCCACTTGATAACATGTTACAAAAACTTGTTGCTGATACAAGTTGGAAAAACAAATAACTTGTTGCTTTTTATAAAATTTTAGAAACATATTAGATAACATTGTTAATAACAGTGTTGAGTAGCTAGTGAGGACCAGGTGTACTACTCAACACTGTTACCAACAATTTTATCTAACGTGTCTAATGTTTTTAAAAAAGCAACAAGTTAATTGTTTTATTTACATGTATTAGCAACATGTTATTGTAACATGTTACTAAGTGAGAACACGGCTTAGGAAAAATGTCTTTTTTTTATCTTACTCCCCAGTACCAAATAATCCATAGGTGTAGTATGGGGTGGGTATTTTCTAAAAGTACTTAAAGCTAAGGTAACAGAAAACCCTTTGCAAGCATCAGGTTTTATAAGATTTTGGATATTTTAGTTATAGGGAAAAATACAAAGCGAGTCTCTCTGGCTTATTTTACACGTTTTAATAATTTTTTACTAATTTTAAAAGCATAAGTACACATTTAAAGTACCTGCCAAATCTATAGTTTTTAATTTTAAATATTAAATTCAAAGAAACATACACAACTTTTAAATTGTGTAATCGGTTACTTTATGGTTAATATAGCTATTATAAAGCAAATATGACAAAGTTTTAAATGAAACAATAATCCAGAAAACATGGTCGTTTATTTTATTTTGTATTAATGTTTACACATTGACTTGCAATTTTCATTTAAACTTTTTGGATATAATACCAACTTATTTTATTTTTAAATATAATTTAATATTATTATTATAATTTAGTCAAACTATATTTCGGCCCATTTTTATAGCAAATAGTTTTATAACAAATAAAGTTTTTAAGATGAGGCGATTACAGAAATTCATATATTTTTATTTATTTTTTAATCCTTTTCTTGCCATTTGGTTGTAAGTTTTTAAACAGAATCACAAAATGGACAATTTTTTGATATAAAACAACATTGTTCTTTTAAATGAAACATTTCTGTACAATTTTTAAACCCAATCCATTGCACCTTTAAAAAAATTAACTAAACCGTTGATTATTTTTAAAAATAATAGTGTGAGTACCCGGTATAGGTGGTATATGGGTTTTAATAATTTTAATATATATTGAATTATTTCGGCAATAAACAAATTATATCCAAAAAATTAAAACAAATAATCGAAAATATAGTGCAAGGCTTTTTGTCACTAAGCAATAACAAAGTCTATGTCATATTATTTTATTCAGGGTCAACAACATGCTAAGTCACCAAAATACTAAGTTCAACTTGGTATATATACAAAAATTGTCCTAATAATGGGAAGAGAAAGAAATTAGAAAAAATATTAGATAAGAAGTAGGTAGTAAAAGTAAAGTCAAGTATAAAGTTAAAGTATTAGTTAAACCCCGTACGGGCTACCCCTAGTGGGGGAATGCCCATACAAAGTTACGAAGTTCCCGTAGTTTAGTTAAAAATGCCAAGATAGTTTTTGTCCACCGGTCTCATGGTCCCAAGAAGATAGTTCCATATGGTACATTGGTCCAAGTGACGTAAAGTGGCCCTACTGTATTTAAAAATACACGTCACAATAGAAATATTAATTATTAAAAAATGACTGCTTGGCAATTAAAAGTAATATTTGACAATATAAATTTGCTACATACAAGGTGACAGAAAAAAAAATGCAACAAAGCTTTAGGACATTTAATATATTTACAATAGTACAAAAATAAGTGAATTTTATTATGTAATAAACGTTTAGCTTTGTTGCCATAATTTTCTCTGGTAACCTTGTAGTTATATAGCAACCTTTAACTGTCAAATAATACCTCTAATTGCCATGCGGTAAATTTTTTATAGATAAATAAAACATTAATTTTTAAAATTACCAAATTTTTTAGAAAAAACTATTCATGATACTCCATTTAAAATAACAAAGTTGCCCGTATCGTAAAATCAACCATTTTGTTTTTAATTTAACAAAATGCCTTAACCAAATGGCAAAAATGGAGTAAAAAAACTCTAATAGTTATTTTAGTACCAAGGGCGTAAAATAGCACTTTCACGCTTGCGGCTTAAAGTTGTTGCCCGAGTTCTGCAAGGGCAACAATCAGCTGTGGGCGTAAAAGTGCTTTATGTCAGAGGTGCAAGCAATATTTTTGTACGATTGAAATTAATATACAAGCGTTCTCTGTAGTTAGAAAAAAAAATTCCCAGCTTTTAATGTTTTAAATTGTAATCAGTATACGTTTAACATGTGTATAATTAAATAAATTGTTGTTTTACCAGAAAAAAAGGGCATTATTTAATTTTATTATTGTTTTATAAATTTTTAAAGGTGGGCGTTTTTAATGCTTTTTGCCCTAGAGCGTAAAAGTGCTATTCTACGCCCTCATTTGTAAATGCGGGCGTTTTTGATACTTTTTGCCCTAGGGCGTAAAAGTACAATTTTACGCCCTCAAATGGGGGCGTTAAAATTGAATTTTACGCCCGGTCGTTTTTACGCAATATTATTGGCTGTGGTGCCCACTGAGACATCACTGGACCCAATAAGGTCAATCCAGTTTTAACTAGATAAACATACCAAATCTCAACCAAATCGGTTTAAAAGTATTGGGATATTTATAAAATGCCGACTTTTTAAAAACTTTATATCTATCTCAGAAATGAAGCAATTCTGGACATATGTTTATGAAAACTTTTTTTTATACAATGACATAAGAATCTCCTAGTACTCTTTTAAATTTCGTATCGTAGATAGGAATTTTCCTGGATAATAATTTGGAAACAAGTCTTTTTTAAGCCACCCAAAATAGTTATTTTTGTGTAAATATATTTTGTTATCAAGCAGGACTTAACACATCGAATCTATAGCCACGGCGGCTTCCAAAAAGCTTGGGTTTCTTTTCTGAGCCAAATAGTATTTTTCCCCTTTCAATTTATACACTTTGTATGTGTCCCAAATTCGACCCACTTTGGAAAATTGTTTTTAGGCCTGGGAAATGGCGTCCCCCACAACCCTCAGCATTCTTGATGCCATTCAAAGAAAAGTTGTTTGTCTTATTAATGATCCTCTACTTACTAAAAGACTTCCTTTTTTTCTCCATCGTCGAGCTGTAGGAGATCTATCACTCTTTTATAGATACTCTTACTGCTCCGACGAGATTATCCAGTATAGTCCTTTCACTTGCAACTCCCAGCAGAAAGACTCGTGTTGCCGCGCGTATGAACTGCTATATGGTCCAACTGGACAGGCCCCGAACTTACCACTTCGTTCGTTCTTTTATCCCTAGGTTTCTAGAATGTAGAACCTGCTGTCAGCGGAGTCTTTCCCTCTTCTTCAAATCTTCAAGTTTTTAAGTTCCGTGTTAACAAACCTCCTCTTATATTACTTAAGACACCCGCGGTACGTTAGTATTTAGGCCTTCGGCCTTCGTGGATTGTCCAAAGATAAAAAAAACATTGCTCTGCAAAACCATATAACCTTAATATTGAAATTGATATTAGATGCGTTTTGACACATGAAGACCTTCTTGTAAAAAGGTGTTTAAAAGCACACAATATCTATCTAAATTGTCTACAATTCTTTTACGTTTGTTGTCCTATGTGCCTATGTGTACATTATCGATGCAATACGATCGATGCTATGTATACATTATCGATGCAAAAAGTATATAATAAGGCACTTTTTTGTAAAGTTAGTTTGTATACTTATTTACCCAATCGTAGTCAATGATTTAAATAGTAATATCTATTTATTAGGAGAAATAGCAGAAGCAATTAAACAAAAAGTTTTAAATCACTTATTAAAATTTAAAAAAATGTATATGGGTTTTTAACGATCACTTATCAAAAAATTCCCGCATTAGGGTATTTATGTATCTACTTATTTTTTGTCATAAATAAACGTTATTATTATTATTTTGATTAAAATATTACTTAATTGCCGATTTTTGAATTAATTATTACACAATAATATGTTATATTAAAAGTTTTAAAACTAAAAGCGTACAGATCAAAACAATTATAACAAATACATACAACATACATTGCAAATCCCTAAAGTTTAGTTTCTAACAATATTATTTAAATAGATAGCAGTAAAGCACACAGCGTTGCTGAAAATAATGTAGATTGTTATAACGAGCTTTTTATGCAGTCTCCTTTATACGTTTTAGTTGTAATATGTTTTATTTTATTAAAGTTTAAAACAATGTTTGGATATGCTCCTCTGCAGCTGGTAATAATAGCTTGCATAAAACATTTAGATTTTTTAACAAGAACCAGCAGTTTTAAACAGATTGACAGAAATCGTAAAAGTGAATAGTAGCAAAGCACCAGTAATTCCTAGCTTATTAATCTTTCTTTTTACGGTAAACAACGGTAAATAAACATGTTGTTTTTAGGTTACAGCACTGACATTGTAAAGGTATTTTACTTTACCGGTTGGCTTAGTAAAAGAGGTATACAGAGTGTTAAAGAAATAATATTCGTAGCTTTAAGAGGTAATTCCTTGCATTATTTTAAGCAAAAATATCATATTAAATGAAGTCCTGAAAATCAATCGTTTTCAAAAAAATTGAGTCGCATATTTACATTTTCCCGAACATTTGGCAACGTTGCAACAAAATAGGGATACAAGTGCACGAGAACAGCAACTAATTTATCGAATTGTTATATGCTGCGATCAGACTTGCAACCATTCGCCGCGCCGAATAGCGCGGCACATACCCCACATAGCGCGGAAGTGGACGTGGACTGAATTCACGTCGTTCCAAGGGCTTGGTAAAATGATTTCGCGGTGATACAGAGCTTGTCGGTTTTTGCATCAAAGAAGCGTGCAAATAGGTTAGTATGTTTAGACGGATGTTTGGCGGATTGTTGCACGTCTGGACGCAGCTTTATATTTTAAAAATGACAGGACTTACTGATATGTGGCATACACATTACCAATATCCACGATTATCAGTCAATTTTGTGTTAAAAACGATGCGATGCACCAAAAACATTCGTAAATCACTTAGAATTTACAGTTAAATGTATTAGTTACCACAATAGTATAAATGTTCTTTTACCCGGTAGTATTCGATCAGGAAAACGTTCTTTGTACATGCGTCTTGCCTTTTTAAAAATTGCAATAAGCCTCCGTAAAGCAAAAGCTTATCGTACCCATATCCGTGATGCTCGAGTTACCAGGAATTTTTCTTTCGTATCAAAATACACACTGATACAGTAATACATACTAAAAATAAAATGTAGATTTAAATTTGAGTTAACATTACTTGCATAAATATATGCACTAAATTTTCTTTACATAGCTATTTATTTTTTTGCCTACCAACACCATGTCGCGTACGACGTTGCCAATTGTGTGAGGAATTTTGTTTTTTGTTTTTCTTCGGAAAATAGTATTTAATGGGCAAAGAAAAATATGTTTTTAGAGACAGTTAATTATTAAATATTATGTATTATTTTATTTTAAGCCATTAGGCATATGATTTTAAATAATAAGGATGCAAAATTTATTGTGATTTTAACAAAAGAAATAAGATGAGCACTTTTTTCTCGAAACAGCAGATTTTCAGACATATATTATAAAAAACTTTGTTTGTTTAAAATAATGCAAGTTATAACTTCCTTAAGTTACAAACACCCTAAATAGGCTAGTAACCAACAACAAAGCGGGCGGGATTTCGGGACAAAAATGGCATCAATCTTATTGCACTAAAATAGTTCTTTTTATAAATATGTAGGGTAAACCGCTCTTACAAAAATACACGGCCAAAGCAATATTGTAATTTTATTATACATTTAACAAATTATTACACATAATATTGATTTAAACGTTGCTATGAGAATATTAATTTTTGGCATTTATGTTTACATACTGACGCACTGTGCAATGTGTTCTTTTGTTTACACATGCCAGAAATGTTTATCTGATTCTCTGCCTACTGGAAGGTATTTACACTCATTGCCAGTGAACTTTTTCCCTATGGTTATACTGAATATCTTAAAAAATTAAGAAATTTAAAATAATGGGTCGGACAATATCGGGTGACGTGAAATCGAATAAAAATACACGGTATTTTCTACTTGCGAGTAAAAAATTAAGGGTCCATTTTTTGACCTAATTTTGTAAAAAAATGGATTTGAAACACTGAGTGTAAAACTTAAAAAAGCACGGTAATATATATATGTTAATAAGAGGTAAAGTTCTTTGGGCATATGGCTCATCAATGACTGTAAAATTAATAAATAAAAAATACCCTGTAAGAATTCGGCTACTATGGTTGGTTGTTTAAAAATTACGGAGTCTCCAAAGAAAATGGAATACCCCGGGCCCGACCAAGACGGTGACACGTGTTTCGTCTTCGTTAAGACTTGTCAAACCGCTTCAGGTCGCTAGACGCCTTGATGAAGCCCCGACTGACTGTAAATATTCTTTCCGTCGATCAGAACTAATAAATACAGACAGCGGTGCCATCTCACCAAGAAATTCAAAAACAACCAGCCATAGCATCGAGAGGTTAAAGGTGGTAGGTAAAGTGTGCCATCTAGTTGTATATGGCGAAAGTTAAAAATGCAACATACTGTTATGCCAACAAACCATATGGAAACTGGCCGCCCATCAGTCTGCGGGTTTGCAGAATTCGAATGAGTAGTTTTGCCAAAACCAGGTAGGTGGCGTACAGCAGTGACTGAAAATATGATCAAAATCATATTAAAAGCAGTATTTTTCACCCAAACTGCGATATAATATAAAAGTGAATGGTTCTTGAGCCTTGATATAAATACATTAATAATTAATTTTTAAACAACCAACCATAGTAGCCGAATTCTTACAGGGTATTTTTATTTATTAATTTTTACAGTCATTGATGAGCCATATGCCCAAAGAACTTTACCTTTTATTAATGTATTTATATCAAGGCTCAAGAACCATTCACTTTTATATTATATCGCAGTTTGGGTGAAAAATACTGCTTTTAATATGATTTTTATCATATTTTCAGTCACTGCTGTACGCCACCTACCTGGTTTTGGCAAAACTACTCATCCGAATTCTGCAAACCCGCAGACTGATGGGCGGCCAGTTTCCATATGGTTTGTTGGCATAACAGTATGTTGCATTTTTAACTTTCGCCATATACAACTAGATGGCGCACTTTTTACCTACCACCTTTAACCTCTCGATGCTATGGCTGGTTGTTTTTAAATTTCTTGGTGAGATGGCACCGCTGTCTGTATTTATTAGTTCTGATCGACGGAAAGAATATTTACAGTCAGTCGGGGCTTCATCAAGGCGTCTAGCGACCTGAAGCGGTTTGACAAGTCTTAACGAAGACGAAACACGTGTCACCGTCTTGGTCGGGCCCGGGGTATTCCATTTTCTTTTGGAGACTCCGTAATTTTTAAACAACCAACCATAGTAGCCGAATTCTTACAGGGTATTTTTATTTATTAATTTTTACAGTCATTGATGAGCCATATGCCCAAAGAACTTTACCTTTTATTAATGTATTTATATCAAGGCTCAAGAACCATTCACTTTTTATATATATATAAATATTAGTTATTGTTTGGGATTCGGTCTATATAGGCTTTAAAACACTTTTTAGCGAGGCCGAGCATTCGGAAATGTTTATTTCCTTTTTCAAGGCGCTAACATATTTATATGAAAAATTAAAAAATTAAGGGGAACAGAAAAATAGTTGATGTTAATAATAAAATAGAAAATGTAAATTACTTGAAAAAAATATGTATATGTGTATACATATGTGTTACAATCAGGGTTAAGAGACCCTTTAAAATAAGGTATCACTCGACCCCTCTTTCCATTTAAGATTTCGGGGGTAAGTCTTACCCCCGTTATAGGGTTGCAATTTAGGGGTAAAAGTGACAAAAAATGTTTTCACCTAAAATCAAAAAATGACGGGTCTGAGCGTTTTTCCCAAAATGACCTGAAGTGCCCAAATTAACTTCATTTCTGTTTTCAAATAGCCACCCTGTATATAACATATAATTTGTAAGAATTGCTCTTATCAGCAGTTTATTTTTGCCTCTAAGTGGTGTAGTGGAACTAAAAGTATATAAAAGAATACATTTATTTATGATAAGGCAACTCTAGTTCTGGCAAATAACTGTTTTTACCGGTTGCGATTCTCTACAAAGTATTCCTCTTAAGCATGTTATGTAAATTTACTGCTTTTACTTAGATCGTACATACAGAGTTGTACAAAAACTTTGTGACGTTTATAGAAACTAAAAGCTAAAGGTAGTGTTGCTAGCGCCTTTAGTTAACACATTAAATAAGTATTGGATTTAAGTAGCTCGTGTCAAAAGCCTTCAAATACTGAGTTTTATTAAAATATTCAAACCGCATAAAAATTATCGAGATAAACTAAAAATATAATTTCATTTTGTTACCTTGTATCTCCCCAATTATTAGGTTTTGTGTATAGGTAGGTATGTTAGGTTAAATTTTTATCATTTATTAGCGAGACATACTGTATATATAGTTATGTATGTATGAGTCAAGGATAATACTTATTATTTAAAAATCATTTATCATTTACTTATACGAAGAGATAAAAATTTTGCTTTTTAAACGATTGCCTATATTTAACATTTAGGTATTTATTGACAATTGGTACTTTAGTAAGTTATTTAAATTAGGCAGAAAAATCGTCATTTTGTATTTTTTTGAAAATATATCAAAAATATTTTTAGGGTAACAAGAAAAAATTGTAAAATTGGGAAAATTAAATTGCCAACAAAAAACGCCTAATTTAAAATTTAGCCAGACGAACCGTTTTTAAATAATCAAAACCTTAAATATTAATATATTTTGTGGATTTCCTTATTTATTTTGAAATTTTGTAACTAACAAAAAAATAAATATACAGTGCTTGTCTAAAGTCAGGGACCCCTCCCTAAATTTTGAATTGTTTGGTATTTTTCATGAAAATTTAAGAACTTTAGTAAGACAACATAAACCAAATTTTGGGCAAAAAATAACAAATATAAATGTCTAACTAAAAGTTGGACGCCATTAAAAAAAATAATTAAAAAAAAGGGTTCTTGTATCACATCATTTTTAGGATTCTGAGTACTTTATATTTCCAGAATATAAAGTCAAGACCTTAACATACCATAAAATGGCGGTACTTTGAAAAATATCTGAATACCTGATTTGGATGACCATAATTTCAATACTTATAAAGTTAAAATATACCTAATGTGGTATTATCTAAAAGGTTTTTTAGATCTCTTTTTAAGGGTGGTGTAATATACTGGGTGCGTCATTAAAAAAATCTATACTTTTTATCTTACCCTGTATATTATCACCAATAAAACTCATTTGCATTATGTTCTGGGTTTATAAAGTACTCGTCAGGAGCTTTAAAATGATGTGCCACAAGACCCCCTTTCCATTAAATTGTTTTGTAATAACAGGGTTGTTTTGTTTTAAACATTTTGTTTTAATTAACTGTTTTAAACATGTTTTAAACATTTGTTTACGTTTAAAACAGTTTTTGTTTAAAACAGTTTAAAACAAGTTTAAAACACCTAAATTAAACAAGCGTGTTTTTTTATTTTCTTTATTAATTTAATGAATAATAATAGGAAATACTCTCAAATGTAATATATAAACTTTTAACTGCGAGTATTAATAATTGGAACACAACAAAAACTGAAATTGATCAGTGAGTCTCGTCACCACTTATGAGATTAAAAGGCCCTTTATCTCAGAAATGAAGCGACTTCGGACATAGAGCATGTCTACGTAAGTTCGGACCATGTGGGAAACTTTTATTATTGATTTTACGAAAAAAGTTATTCCTTATAAAAGTTCTGCATGGTCTAAACCTAAAATTCAATCATCAGATATTAATTGTTTGCAGTGGTATACGAGGTATGTCAAAAATGATAATAAGTTTTCATATTTGTAAGTTTTTTTATTCTAAAGATCTTTTTCTTATAAAAAAATCGATATTGTTAAAAATAGAAGTATACCACTGCAAAAATGTATATCTGATGATTGCATTTAGGTTTTAAGCCATGCAGATTTTTTTATAAAGAATAAGTTTTTTTCGTAAAATCAATAATAAAAACAAATTCTCAATGATGAGAACTGAAGTTAATTTTTTGGGTAAATAGTTAAAATTGCATATTTGAGTAAAAACACATCAAGTGGACCCCATTTTCACTTGATCATGAGAACTAAGTTCATGTATTTTTTAATAAGTAGTTATTACCAACAATTAATTCCCAAAACAGTTTTTGATATTTTCATGTTAACAACACTTTTTTACAATAAAAATGTTTAGTACTTTTAATTAAAAAATCAATTTCAAGTAACCATCAAAGCTAAATTAATAAATTTTCAGGATTTACTTTACTTTTATTGTTTATTAACTTTTAAATAAACAATTGCAAATTTCGATAGCTTTACCCTCGTAAAATAGATTTGTTTTTTTTTTGTCAGGTATGTGCTTTATATATTCAAATTTATTATTCTAAAATAAAATTTAACTGCTCGCGATTAACTTAAACAATAGGTATAAATTTATATATCACCGGGCGTCGGGGCACCAGGCGCTATCAGTTCAATGCGCGGTCGAGTATGTCAAAATTTCTTCAACTCCTGCCAATAGTAATAAAAACATCAATTCGAAGTATTACCATTTAACAAATTTGCATGCAGCATGTCTTTTTATTATTAACTTTACGAAAAAAAGTGCCTCCTCATAAAAAGTCCTGCTTGATGAGAAAATACATATCCACAAAAATATTTGAAGGTTGGACTTACAGGGTGGCTTTAAAATGACTTGTTTCCAAATTAAGATACAGGTTATTTCCTAACTACGGTACCAAACTTTTAAGGGTGATTTGTTATGTCATTATATGAAAAAAGTTCCTATAAACATATGTCCGGAGTGCCACCTTCACATATATTTGTGGAAATGTATTTTCTCATCAAGCAGGACTTTATGAAGCACAGGCACAGTTTTTCGTAAAGTTAATAATTATTTATTAGAATAATAATCATCGATGAACCATGCTTAATTGATATTACGTTTAAGGAAATATGATTTAAACAATGTTTTTTTGTAAGTTTTATTTGTTTTAAACATAAAATTTAAAAGCAAAAAAAACATGTTTAAAACAAAAAAAAACATGTTTAAAACAAAAAAACATGTGTTTTGTATAAAATTAAAAATACATGTTTTTTCAACCCTGTGTAATAATGACGCCTACTTGTCAATTTGACATTTATACCTGTCATTTCGTGTCTAAAATTGGTTTATGTTGTTTAAACTGGTTCTTACTCCTTAAACTTATATAAAAAAAAACAAATAATTTAAAAGTTAGGTGAAGAGGTCCTGAATTTGGACAAGCACTGCATAGGCAAAGAAATCAACATAGACCGTTAATGGGAATATAATGCTCTACCAAAAGGTCTCTTAATATTTTTACATTAAATCGTTCATAAGGGGTATTTGCAATAATTTAACTTAGAAAATAAATTAAATTACTGTTTTTCTTTGTTGTTTAACCAAGTTTTTTACACATTGGAACAAAATAATATATTACATCATCGAAAATCCTAATTTTATTAATTTTATTGCTTAAAATATTTAAATTTCCTAATATATGCAAACATATTGTCGGTTAATACCTATTTCTTATACAATATCGTAAATTAACTTACTCTACGACAGTACATCTACGTTTTCGTACAACAAATAGCTATTAGCTTAGAATAGATTTGGATATATTATAAAATTTAGATATTTTGGGCGATAGAATTTATAAAATTAATATTTTTGATTATGTAGTATATTAATTTGTTCCAATAAATAAAAACTTGGTTTAACAACGATAAAAACAGAAATTCTTTTCTTTAAATTAAATTATAAATAACTTTTAAAAGAACAATTTTATGTAAAAACCTTAGGAGATTTTTTTGTAATGAATTAAATTATTTTTAAGAATTTATGTTTTTTTCTTTTATGTATGTATTTATTTCTTCATTAGTTATAAAATTTTAAAATAAAAGAAAAAATATGAAAAATATACCAATGTTTAAAGCTGGATTATTTAAAAATGGTTTGACTGGTAAAAAAATAGGGTTTTTTGTAGGCAATTTAATTTTGTAACGACAAATGTGCATATTTTTTTTTACCTTGATGGTTAGGTAGCAATAAAAAATTGTGTCTTAAGATTTGTTTGTTTCTGTCCTAAATTTAAGACAGTGATTCAGGTGGAATTTATAATTTGGTGGCTGTGTACGAATTTTATTAAAACTTGTATAATGGTAATACCTACTAAATAATATTCACACAGAAACCATTTTAAAAAGCTTTATTAGGGTAAGCGCTTTTATAATAGAAATAACTTTACCCAAAATCAATACTGATACAGAATCAATCCGCAACACATATTGAGTTTAAAGTTTTCCATTTAATTTATTTGGTAAGTATTCTTTTGTTTTTTGGTTCTTGATCGCTAAAACTTTTAAAAGGAAATACAATAAAAAAGTTTTTATTGACAAAAAATAATAATAAATATACTGCTTAGCAAAAGGTAATATAATAGATTAAAATTTTTAAAATAAAGCTAAATTGTAATTGATCAATAGAAAAGAATATTTTGTACGGCTATTTGGTTTATGTGTGGGTAAGAAATTTTTGTAATAAAATTTTTACACTAGGATACCTTTATTTGCAAAGAACAAATTAAAGTTAATTTTAATCTGTTTATACAAATAGTAAGAGAGCCCACGATGCTAAATGGGGATTTACTCGATCGTCATAGAGATCATCAGATTGGGTTACAAAGCTTAAATGATAAGAAGATTTTTTTATATAATGTATATCTTTTCATCGGTGTAAAAGTGACTCTAAAATTTAATAACGTCTAAAAACTACTTTTGTTATTTCGCTTGTGCAAATCGTCAGAATATATATTTTTCGTTATCCCTGAATTATTTCCTTTAAAATGAAAAAAAATAGCCACGCTCGAGAATGTCAAAATGGCACTTTTTTCCTACTTTTCGCTCCCTTTTGGTCACTTTTGAATTGCCAGATTAGTAAAATATACACTATTTACCCTGTTATTAACTCACCCTATCCTAATCTGACGCGCTCGAAAATGTCGGATAAATATATTTTTTTAGTATCCTTGACGGCCAGCCTTATTGACAAGGCTTTTATTTGGTGGAGGTACTTAACCGGGTGCAAGATATTCTCCTGTATATTATTCTGCCGCGCTGTAATAAATCCCGATATCTCCCCTCTTGGACTCGTCCACTATTAGCAATAACTTATTAGTTACATTTATAAATACACATACGTAAAAAAATGCATACCTATAAAGTAAAACGAACAAAAACAAAGGTTTAATTTTTCTGGATAATACAAATTTTTAACAAATATTAAAATTTATGAATCTCAACAATGCTCATACTGTTGATGAGTATTCGAAAAACCGCTAACAAAACTACACAACAAAATACAATTAAAGCTAAGCGGCTACTCCTGTTGTATTTAAAACTAGCTCTGTGGGCAATGGTCATAAAAATAATTGTAACTAAATGTAAATACAATTGTAATACGCTGTTCTGCAGTGCAATAATCCGATGTTACTTTTATTGCATTATGCAACAGAAAAATTTAGGTACAGGTACAGATAGCGCTTTTTATTATGATTTGTTATGAGACTAAAATTATTTAAATATAATTTAATAAGGTTCTGTCGACAGTTAAGTGAAAGACTGACTCTTGTCTAAACAAGCAAAAACTTTACCATTTTGAATAGCGTGTATAATTATTATATTATTTATTATGATTTTTGTTTCAGTATCGTTTTCTAAATAAATTATTATATTAATAATATTTTTACTATAATTACAAAGAAATAGCTACCAAACAAC
This sequence comes from Listronotus bonariensis, assembly GCA_014170235.1. NCBI lineage: Eukaryota > Metazoa > Arthropoda > Insecta > Coleoptera > Curculionidae > Listronotus > Listronotus bonariensis. The sequence continues at coordinate 3,284 of JACEGR010005013.1, read as the reverse complement.
AAGCTATTTATACAACTTTTTTATTTTGTTGGCCTGTGTACTTATTTAAAATCTAATGTCGTTTTAATGACGAATGTATCTTGTTTGGTTTTTAAGTTATTCGGAAAAAATTGAAAATGTGCATTTTTTAAAAACAACAGCTATTTTATTTTAAACATTTTTTGGAGTCTGTAAAAACATTATGTGGATAACTTTTTAAAAGCAATGTATTTCAGTGTTCGGATTTTAATTTTAAAATTTTGGTTTTGGGATACTGTGTTTAAATTTCGTTTTTCTTAGGGTGGCCATTTTTTTGTTTTATGATGTTTAACACTTTATACTAATGTTTAATTTTTATGTCAATAATCGTCAAAATTATATTTTGTCCTAGTTGGCTATGACTTGGATCTAGAAACAATATTTGCTATTTAATTTCTAAAAAGTACCTATGTTGGAAAAGTCAATGCAAGTACATTTTAACTTTTAAAAACTTTTCTACCTAAACAAAGATTAACAATACGATTAAATTTTAAAAAATGTTTTTTATTATTATCTTTAGTATTTTTTAACCCAGGGGTTCTTAAACTTATTTGTATTGTAAAGCCCTTGAACACATGCTATTCTCCCACAACGCCCTTACAAAAAATTTTAAGACCAAGAAAAAGGTCCTCGCCGCATATTTTTACAGATTTTCTAAAATTTTTAAAAGCAACGACAGCCTCTTGTTTTCAGTCATAACAATTTTGAAGACCAAGAAAAAGGTCGTTTTATGATCCTTTACTGATTTTTCAATGGAATGATATCCCCTGGTTTTCAGTGAGACACCCCCTCACTTCACTTTTTGTCCCATCTGCCCACGACAAGACACCGCTGAAACTGTGACTCTGCGACGCCCCAGGGCGTCGCGAAGCACAGTTTGAGAAGCCCTGCTTAACCGATATAATATGACAGTACTATTTGCTGCACGAGGATGCTAATTAAGCCCACACTTCATTAATTTTTTTAAGTCCAGTGTCGTTTCGACCGATATCTAGACAAAAAAGACGCCGCCGTAGGCTTTTGTAAATTTTTATTAATTTTATTTAAATAAGCAAATAAAAACTAATCCTTTTAATCTTTCTTAGTTTCTTAGAAAAAAAAACATTCTAAGCACATATTTCAAGACCACCCAAAAAAAACATAAAAGAAAAATAAAGAAAAAAATTGGTTTATTGGTAAAAGTTATGATGGTTCAATAATATATTGTTTGAAAATCCCCGCCCAAACATTTACTTTCTGTGGATATTGCGTCCTCGTTCCGACAAATCTGTGTTGATTTTCTTTGCTCCAGTATCGGTAATTTTGATAATTGGGTTCATTGTTTAACGTAAATGTGCACTCATCAGTAAAACAAATATTTCTTAAAAATTCCCTGTCCATGTTTGCCCTTTCCATCATGTCAAAACAAAATTCCTGCCGTCATATTTTATCCCCATCCCTTAGCTCTTGATGTCTGTCATATTTGTATAAAATGTATTTATGCCTTTTCAAAATCCGGAGCACTGTTGATTGATCTTTTCCTATGATATCCTCAAGTTTCCTTGTACTCACCTTCCCTTGATTTTTTCTATGTGCAATAAAATTTCCAAGTCTCTATCATCTCTTACATTTTTTCTCTTTAATACTCCTTAGCTTCACATCTGCAGTTATTTATCACTGTGCCTTTGGTCTCAAATTTTTTGAAAGTCCTACCGACTGTTGATTTTCCGGGTATCGGTCTATTCGGATACTGAGCAGCGAACATGTCTGACACCTTTTGGTAACTATTTCCTTGAACGTATCATTTAATCATCAATACTTTTTCTTTAGTAGTATAACTCATAGTTAATCTTTTCGCTCTACGAATTTTTATAATATTAAAGCACTACATTTCAAAATGACAACGTTATGTCACGCTAACTGATAATTTTATTGTTGTTCATAAATAGGAGACGATAATAATGTAACAATTTTTAAAATATATTAGCATCTAACTAGCAAACGGGTTAACCCAAAAATCTAAAGTTTTTACCATGGACGTAGATTTGCATGCTCTTCAATAAACTTTAATAAAATTTTTCTCTAAAATAATTGGCGGACCCAATAATTGACCCTATTAAAAAATTACCCGGTATATCGGTCTGATTAGAGATTGCGTCTAAAAATTCTGACGGTAAACGTCATTAATAAATTACAAAAACTATTTCCAATTTATTTTCTTTTACCCATTTATTGGAAATATCCTTGTTTTTGATTATAAAATAGCCAATTTATTTTTCTTATTTGCGGCGGATCGCACACTCGTTTCCATAACTCGTTCAAATGCTTCCGCATTCGGTTTTCGTTAAGCGATTGGATATCTTGCCGCATATATCTTACTTTTAAACATTATTTGTACATTTGCCGACAACAAATCTTTTGTTTACCATCTCCTGGGTAAAAAGTTAAGCATTTTGAAAATAAAAAAAATACCGTTGGTTTGATACGTTACAAATAAAAAGGTTAACAAATAAAAAACCAAATATGTTATTACGGCATAAAAGATTTTAAATACAGGGTGTTTTTATAAATGCAAAAATGTTAAGAGGTGATTTTAAAAAAAAAAAAGTCAAGAGATCAAATTTGTTTTTAAATAAATGGGGATTTAAAAAATATATATTTTAGAAAAGCAGTGGCGTACCATTTTCTTTTTAAAAATATTTACCTTTAACCCCTCATGGACGACACTGGTAATTTTTTTCTGTATGCCAAAAATTTCTTTTTGCAAATGTGCGCCTCCCAATTTTTTAAAAACATTTAAATGGGTATAAAAGTTAGTTATAAAAAAACAATATTTAAAAAAGACAACCCGTAGTTTAAAAACTAAGAGACTTAGGACATGTGTTTATATAATTTTTTTGGTAAAAAATCAGCTTCTAAAATTTTTGCATTTATTTAGAAACACCCTGTATAATATACACACGGGGCACTCAGGCACCATTGCTTACAGACTCTATTTTTTTCTTTAATTTTATGGCCTACGTTGTTTTTATTATTTTATTTTATGGCCCGGGTTGATTAGCTATTTAGTCACGTGCTTAATTAAATTTGGTTTAACACTTTTATTTATGCAAACTACGTTATTTTTTTTTGACGTTTTAAAAGTATTGCAAAAGATTTAAGAAGCGGTTATGTCATAAAAAGGTACAGGTAAATAACAAAGGCGGACAATTTTTAGATTGCTAAGGGAAGCCCGGGATGCCACGCCCAGCGGGTAACGCCGTCATGAAACAAATTAACAAATAACC
>JACEGR010005012.1:0-79058 GCA_014170235.1 Listronotus bonariensis | reverse complement strand
AAAAATACTAACGTTGCATATCTCACCTTTCTAAAAATTGCTTAAACGGTTCTTCCCTAAGATGGTTGTAAATTTCTTCTATATATGGCTGAAAAGAAAAAATATTCATAAATTTATTTTAAGTAAAAAAAAATGGTGAAACCGAAATAATGTAAGGCATAATAGCTTTGTTCGCGGTTAGTAAAATCCTAAATTTTTAGTAACAGTTCTGTGTTCGCGGGTTACAATGGAATCAGTTCGTTACCGGTTCGTAACCTGATTAGCAGTCCTAGGATTTTTGTTGGAACTAAAAAGTTCGGCTCGGAATTTCATGCGCATTGTCGAGATGGTCAGCTGTATTCTGTTTTTGTGGTACAGAAATAAACCGTTGTATTACAGTTTATTTGTTTCTGCCACTTTTATGCAGGTTAATATACCTGTTGAATATTTTTTTATATTTTTGTGATTCTGAGCGTATATAAACAAAGGATTTTTAATTGTATTCCGTATGAATGTGTGTATGCAATAAAATAAATAAAGATTTAATTAAAAAATATAGACAATATTACAAGATTTTACCATTTCTTGTTGTTTGAATTTTATCTTTAGTTAAATACACATACTTATGTTAAAAACAATAGGAGGCAGAGAAACCCTCGTCTTCCGCCGAAAGACCTCGAGTGGCTTTCGACAGTATAACAAATTACCTTTTTGTTTGAATTTATTTTTTTGTGTAGTATCCAATTTAACCATAAAAAATCCTAACCAAAAGGCTAGGTTAGAATACATCCTCAGCTGTATAGAAAATCGTTCGCGGTAAATAAAAATTCCGAACTAATAAATAACTAGACTTGCGCTTTAAAACAATTCTAAACCAGTTTGACTCTGGTTCAGAATCAGTTCATTACTAGTCCCGCGAACAAAGCTATTATACTTAAATTCAGGTTTAAATATTAGTTCTCAGTGTAACACTTTACACTTCAGAACGGGCAGAGAGGATACTGTCCGAAACGTGGTGTAAATAAATTAATAAGTGGTTTGTATTTTTTTCTTCTAAACTAACCAAGATACAAAAAATAAAGAAACATAAAAGCTGCATTTATATTTGCTTAATTTAAAGAAAGCACAAACATTTTACACACATTTAAACAGTCAGTGGCGTACCGTTTTTATTTTGTTAAAAATACTCCTTCAGTTACCGCTCGAGACGCCACTGGACTTATTAAATTTAATTAAGTTAGTGATTAAATCACCCCCTTAATGTCATTGCCAAATAAAAATAAAATTTGGTAAAGGATATTTAAGATATTTAAAAAAAAAACACAATGTTTTTGCAAGTTTAACACCCTGTATTTTGAGAACGAGGAGTTTGCGGACCCATGTTTATTGAACTTTTTTTTCATCTTTTTATTATTAGAATCTGTCCTTTAATCTTTAAAAGCTCTGTACCACCCTGTACAATAAATAAAATTAATAAACAAAAAGTTTTTTAGATGTTTCAACTTACAAAGTGTTTATGTTGTTTGCCTATTTTAAAATAAACGGTTACCAATATTTTAAGGCTGGATTTTATTTCAAAAATTCTATTCCTACCTATTATTAACTCTTCATTTAATAGAAATAACCAATTTAAACATTTTATAATAGAGACATTTTGCACCTCTTAAAATAACAGACGTTTTTTGGCCTCCTTATGGTTATCGTTATTAAACATAACGATTACGGCAGCAGTTTTAGACAGAGATTTTGCAGCATCTTTTAAGAAATTTATCTTGCGTCTGCGCTTTCGACACATAACCTTATTTTTACCTGTGGTTGACCGATTTTAAAGTTTACGAAAAATCAGTACTAACTTTTATTCTCCATAAGTTATATATTGATATTTTAATATATGCAAATAGTTCTCTTGATTTTTAAAGTAGATGTAAACAATACAGTATAAGCAAAACACAAAAAGTAAGGTTAGGTTTGGTAGTAGAATAAAAAGCAAGTGTGCCAGATTGTAACATCTAAATTAATTACTGATTTAGAATATCCGTAAAAGTGCAAGTCCGTTTTAATTTCTTAACACTATTTGATTTTTATTACTGCAATAGATTTTTCGCTAATTAGAGCCTAATAATAAATGATATTTTAATTAATACGGCATTAAAATTTTAACCTTTTAAATAATTGATATTAAAATTTCTACAATCCGGCAACCACGCAGTTTAACAATAACGATAACGATAAGCTCTTCGGTATTCATCCGTAATTAAAGGAGTCCGGTATGGTTAATAACGATAACGGATCGTGTTTGCGTTACTGCGCAGACTCAGAATAACGTTAACCACAACGGAATTGCAAAATAAGGGGTGCAAAATGTCTCTAATAATTTCGCTAAACGCAAATTCTGTTGCGGTCCAAGACCCTCAAGACCAGAAAGTTCACCCTTTCACAAAACTGTGCCTCATTCAATTTCGGCCCTTTGAACTACTTAAACTTTCCAACCAAGGGATGTATTTTATTTTAAATGCAAATCATCAAAAGGTCTGACCATCATCATCAGAATTCGGCAAGGCGTTAATTATTTGCATTTCAACGAGATTCCACTTAATCCAAAACCGTGACATAAATGCATTTTGTAGGAAGGGTAGAATGTATCGATATTTAAAGAGATCGATTAAAGATTTTGACATTAGAGCAATTAATATCGATAACTAAAGTTTTAATTAAAATTAAAATTTGACACCTGGTATAGTAAGAACATTTTAAAAGCGCAAATTCGGTACCTTTTGAAAATAATACAAAAAACATAAAAAAGGCCGCCTGCAATCGGACTATTTTATACAAAGGCGCGGCTATCCTTTACAGCGACGCGCCGATACACTATGGGATAGAAAACCATTATTTTGGCCAAAAAGCAACTTTGAAATTTTAATGGCTCATGCTGTGTATTTCCAAGTAGATACTCCAAACTACACAAAATTATAAAAGGTTTTGACGACTTCTATTGGGGTAATAAGAAACTTGAAAATGTATTTTAAGTAAACATAAATATACAACATTTAATCTACCTAGTTTATTATTAGCCTTGTTTACTAAAAAAGTAAAAGAGTTTAAATAATAAGAGCTATTGTTGTGTTTCCGATGCAGTCTCGCGAAGTCTTGCTACTTTTGTCAAAGATTTTTTACCTTTTTCTTTATCAGTTTTTATACTTACAAGTGCCTTCCTACACTTTGCTACTTCTGAGTGTAAGGACAGATACAAGATTTTTTATAATTTACAAGGTTTTCCATTTTTAAATTTAATATGTTTTGTCCTACACTGTATATCCTAAAAGATAAAAGCATTCTGATGAAATATATGGATTCTACAGAATCTACCCAACAAAACAGTTATTTTTATTTTATACGTTAAAAAATAAAAAAAGGTGGGAAGATGTATCTCTATTACGCTTCTAAGAATAATTTAAAATTCTTTTTCAGATTTGGATGGTAATATTTCCGAAACTAATTGAGATAGACATGACAAATGTAGTATTTTTTTAAATCATTTTAAAAGATTTTTTTGGTGGTGATATAATATTTAGGGTATTCCATTTAAAAAAATCATACCTATTGTCGTACCCTGTATATCATATGATATAATAATCATCGACTTCTGAATACTACCGAATTAACCAAACAAGCTGATATTTTAGTTTATTTTGTACAATAAAAAATAATAATGTTAAGGGGGGTGTAAATTTATAATAACATACGAGTATAATAAGTTTTAGGTTCCCAAAAAGCATTTGTAATAATTTATAATATTTTTTCCAGTAAAAAGCACCTCATTTTAAGTTAGATAAGTTTCAGAATTTTGACCAAAAAATTAATTTCTATCCCATAGTGCGATGACCAGCTGCATCAACCGGCATATCATAAAAGAAATATAGCAAAGGCGGCCGCGAAGACAAGCATGCCGATTTATTTGCTTTAAACTTTTCGTGATTTTTTTCTCAAAGAGCACCGAATTTACATTTTTAAACTGTTCCTTCTATACATACATTTCTTTGTTTTCTTAAAAAATGTGTGATTCCTTTTAGAATAAAGATATTGGTGGGGGTTAAAATAAAATGAACTGCTAAAAATTATTACGTCAAATTATTCCACAGGGTGTTTGAGAATTGGGCAAAATTCTATAAAACTTTTGAAACTCCCAAATTAAACAATAAACTGGAAGAAGCTACAACTTGACCAAAAAATTGCAACTTGTAACATACAGTTCAAAGCAATTTGCAGACTTATTCAGATGGTTTTCCAAATCTTGTGAAAAAGCCAGAACTTTAAAAGTTCAGGCTCACAAGAACTTTCTACAGGATCCTAGTCCAGTAAACCGACAGGCCAGCATTGAAGCAAGAAACTACTACAATCAAACAATTTCTGAAGCCAAAGACTCCTTCGACAATCGTATCAAAAACAAAGTTCTTTCTTGCTCAAATGGTAGCAAATCCTTCTGGTCCTTTGCGAAAAACATAAGTAGGAATTTTTGTGCCAGTTCTTTTCCACCACTAACTTTGGAAGATGAAATTATTTCTACTGCTAAAGGGAAGGCAGAACTATTTGCCAAACAATTTGCTGCCATTTCAACCCTTGACCCTCCCGTAAATCATCCAATTCCAACGATTACCCCAGTTCCTCATAAAATGCCCGATATTATTTTTAAAGTAAAACACATTAAGCGTATCCTTTCCTCCCTTAACACCAAGAAATCGTCTGGGCTGGACGGCATACCAGTAATCGTTTTAAAAAAATGTGCTCCAGAACTTGCACCAATCTTAACTCGGCTCTTTCGAATTTCTTACGACACAGGTATCTTTCCGGAGAGCTGGAAGGCTGCACGTGTTCAACCTATTCCCAAGAAAGGATCTAAATCGCTTCCATCTAACTATAGACCAATTTCAATTCTCTCAGTTCTTTGTAAAGTAATGGAAAAATTAATTAATTCACAAATTCTTAAGTACTTGGAAAAACACAAAATTTTGCACGACAGGCAGTATGGATTTCGCCACAAAAGATCTACAGCAGATCTTCTTTCCTTCGTATCACACTGTTGGAATAAGTCTCTTGAGTTTCTAGGTGAGTCCCAGATCGTTGCTCTTGATATATCCAAAGCTTTTGACCAGGTCTGGCATGCAGCACTTCTTAATAAACTTCCCTCCTATGGTCTTTCAACTAAACTCTGTACTTGGCTCTCTAGTTATCTATCTGATCGACGTATATCAGTTATTGTGGACGGCCATTCTTCAAGCTTTCACCAAATAAATGCTGGAGTCCCTCAGGGCTCAGTTCTGGCACCAACATTGTTTCTTCTTCACATCAACGACCTTCTCTCGTCCACAACTAATTCCATTCATAGTTTCGCCGACGATAGTACCCTTCACTCCAGTTTTCAGGTTCCTAAACCCATCACTAAACCTGACTTGGAAAATAAACGCAGAGCGATGCAGATATCTCTTTCTCAGGATCTTAATTTAATATTGGATTGGGGCGCCAAAAATCTCGTCCATTTTAATGCATCCAAAACACAGTCATGTTCCTTGTCGCGAAAAGAGTCATCAAATACTCATCCTCTACTTATGAGCGGCCAAGTTCTACAGAGCAAAGACACCTTCAATCTCGTGGGCGTCACATTTGAAAGTAATCTTAACTGGCATAAACACATTGTATCTATAGCCACGGCAGCTTCAAAAAGCTTGGATTTCTCTTTCGAGCTAAAAAGTATTTTTCCGCTTCTAATTTATACACTTTATATGTTTCCCAAATCCGACCTCCCTTGGAATATTGTTCTCATATCTGGGGCATGGCGTCCCCAACAACCCTGAGCATTCTTGATTCTATTCAAAGAAGAGCTGTTCGTCTCATTAATGATCCTTCACTTACAGAAAGGCTTCCCTCTCTTGCCCATCGTCGGGCTGTGGGCGATTTATCGCTTTTTTATAGGTACTTCCATGGCTTCTGCTCTGAAGAATTGACCAGTATAGTTCCTCCACTCACGGTTCCCAACAGAGAAACTCGTGGTTCCGCGCATATGCATCCCTATACGGTCCAACAGGACAGGCCCCGAACTTCTCACTTTGTTCGTTCTTTTATCCCTAGAGTTTCTAGATTGTGGAACCTGCTGCCCACGGAGGTCTTTCCTTCCCCCAAATCTTCAAGTATTTAAGTCCCGTGTCAACAAACTCCCTCTTACCTCGCTTAAGACACCCACGGTACGTTAGTATATAGGCTTTAAGCCTTCGTGGTTTGTCCAAAGATAAAAAAAAAAAAAAAAAAAAAGATGTAAGTTTTTTGGCACGATATATCTCAAGCTAAACAGTGGCGTAGCTAGGTCAGTAGAGGTCCTGGGGCACTACTCCACTGTCCTTGTTCTACTAATCCACAAACCAAAACTATGCAAAGAGCAAGTTTTTAACTATTTCTGAACTTAGCCCGAGGACCCTTTTCAACTTCAAGTAGCCACCTCTAACCTTGAGGGGCCCCGGCTAGCCCAATAGTAGCTACGCCACTGGAGCTAAAATGCGTTCAGAAGAATTAATATTTTACGCACATCTGGAAAAAAAAATACGTTTATTAGGTTTTTACATAAAATATCGCTTGATCACCACATTCCTAATATTTAAACTTTCCTGTTTAAACCAACAGTTTTCGAACTTCTCTCTCAGCAGGGATTGAAAATGCGCGGTCGTGCACAAGGATTTAAATTCAAACAAGGGATTATCCCCGGGAATATTCGTCCGGAATGCTTTTCTCGGATCTGAATAAATCATGCTGTTTATCTTGGGACATGCCGGAAGAGGAATTTAACACTTGTTTGAAAAGCATGGGATACAGTGGGGCAGAAATTGAGGGTGAATTTGCTAAATTTAGCTATTTAAAGGAGTGTTATACAGGGTTATGTTTAAGTTGGTACATTTCTTTAACCACTGTACAAAGTGCAAGGAAAAAAGATTTTTTTTTTGGGGGTAATATCCCTAGGGCATTTAATTTTTCCGGAAAAACGAGTTTTCACGTAATTTGTTTTAACAAATAGCATGAGCAAGAGTGGTTTTAATAATCCGAGTCGAAACGAGGATTTTTCCACCTTCGCGAATGCTGTTTGTTAAAACACATATCTTAGAAACCAGTATTCCAATTTTTCTGCAGTAAAAATTAGATGCACAAGGGATATTGGTAAGAATATATCCTGAGTTAAATAAACATTTTAGTTTAATACAACATTTTTTAATCAAAAACAATTATTAATAAGAATAATATAACTTGCAACTTGTCAAACTTGCATGACAGTCTTCGTTATTTTTTCTGGAAAAACTGCTGACAGCTAAGTTGACAGTTATTAGGAAATTTTTCTATTTAAATTTATATATGCCGTACCAATTCATGATAGCGATTGGTCAAAATTAATAGGAAGGAAATATTCAAATAAAATTATATTTAAAAATTCTTTTTTCCGAGATACAGGGTATTAAAATTTTTAAGAGAAAAAATACCTTTTTATCAAAACTTTTCTACCACTCCAGATATTTTCTTAAAATTTGGTACACTTGTTTTAACCAATACAATTTATTTATTGCTGTAAAAGTTAAAAAAAAATGTAACAGTGGCGTTCGAACAAGATTTGTATTTATTAAAAAAAAAAAAATTGGTTGTCTGCAAAGTTGGTTAGTAGTTATTTAGCTAACTTCTAAATAACTACTTTGGTTCACTGACGATAGTTGAACGTGACAATGTCATAAGGAAATACTGATGGAATGGTTGCATTTTTAGAAGAAAAATAAACAATTTACACCACATTCACTTTTCACTGCACTTCCTACTTAAACTGGAAGAGAACAGATGTCGAACGTTGCCGAGCGCGGAGGCCGATTATGCCTCTTCCGCGCTCTCGCTTGCACTTTAAGCTTTAAATGGAACGCCGCTTGACTCATGTTTTTGTGCATGCAGCCGGCTCCATCGAATTATAAGACGTTATCACGTAAAAAAAAATAGTACCCCACTGTCTTTTCTTCGAATTATACTTTGGCCGAATTAATAATGAATAGAGACATTTTGCACCTCTTATTTTGCAATTCTGTTGTGGTTAACGTTATTCTGAGACTGCGCAGTAACGCAAACATGATCCGTTATCGTTATTAACCATACCGGTGTTACAGATGAATATCGAAGAGCTTATCGTTATCGTTATTGTTAGCTGCGTGGTTGCCGGATTGTAGAAATTTTAATATCAATTATTTAAGAAGGTTGAAATTTTAATGCTGAATTTATTAAAATATCATTGATACATAGGCTCTTATAAACGAGAAGCCCATAGCAGTAAGAAAAATAAAATAATTTAAAAAATTAAAACATACTTGCACTTCTAAGGATGTTTTTAATCAGTAACTAATTTACATGTTACAATTTGGCACACATGCTTTTATTCTACTACCAAACCTAACCCTAATTTTTGTGTTTTGCTCTTTTGCTTATACTGTATTGTTTACATCTAGCTTTAAAAAACGAAATCAAAAGAACTGTACTGTAAAGTACCTATTTTTCGTTAACTTTAAAATCGGTGAACCACAGGCAAAAATAAGGTTATGTGTCGAAGGCGCAGACGCAAGATAAATTTCTTAAAAGAGGTTGCAAAATCTCTGTCCAAAACTGCTACCGTAATCGTTATGCTTAATAACAATAACCATACGAAGGCTAAAAAAGTCTGTTATTTTAAGAGGTGCAAAATGTCTCTAATACCTAGTAATTAACTCTGGTTACTGTAGTTTTAAACCAATAAAATACATTTTTTATTGTGGTAACTAGGGTTACTGATTTTTTAAACCAATAAAATACATTTTCTGGTCAGGTGTTTTTATCAATTTATAGTGGACAGAGTATGGTATTATTTTGTTCTTATATTCTTGCGTTTTATACAGTGTTCAAAGGAAAGTATCCACTTAAAAATACCCCTGTAGATATGGATAAAAAAATAAAAACTTGATGATAATTTTGAGATAATAAACTTCATTAAAAAATTCATGATGATGGCCCTAAGATTTAGAAATTAAAGGATGGATCGATCTAATACATCACCAGTAACATTGATAAACCATAAATCTTTGAAATTGATGATACGTGGTATTAGTACTTAGCCTTCGATATTCATTTTATTTGCAAAAAAAGTATTTTAATTCAAAAAATTGGGGTTGTATACACTAGCGTACCGAGGGGGAGGGCGGTCCGCACCGGTCCACCATTAGGGGGCCCCTAAATGGGGGTCGTCATACAAAATAAGGTACATATGAGGGTTTAAAAGCGTTGTTGTGAGAGCTTATTGTTAATTTTTGGTAGCAAAGTGCAAAAACCCCAAACCCAAAACCCAATTTTGGTAAAATATATCATGTTAAGTTAGAAGGGGTACCATTTCGAAGGGGAGGTTTCTTTTGTTATCAAAATTTTTGCATTAGAAAAAGGAGACCCCTTAAAGGTAGTAAGTAGTAGTGTTGTAATGGTGGCCTCATTTTCGAGATGAGGACCTTAATTAATAAGGGGCCCTAACTTTGCTTTCCGCCCTGAGCCCTGATACATCTAGGTACACCACTGGTTGTATAGTTACCTACCTCAAAGAGCGTTACCGGTACTTCCTGCCTCATAAGGTGCTGTTGAACGTGTTGAAGGCACTCTTCTGAATATTCCTAAACATAAAGTAGCAAATTAATGGTTAAACCAAAATATTCCTTCTATTTTATTTCTGTTTTTTTACTACACTATCTTTCCAAGCATAAAAATAATACTTTTAATTTTGTTCTTTGTTTCCAATATTGATATTTACCATACTAAAACAATTTATTCTGAAACATCGGTCTCTAGTTTAGACAACAGTAAGCTCTTTAAATAGGGGTATTTGACTAATTTAAATATTTATGTGAATATCTTTTAAATTTGTAATTTGTATTAAGAACAAAAATCTATTTAAAAGGCGACGCGACGCGGCGTTTACAAAATAGGGTATTTCTCTATTAAATTTAAAAGCCTATACACTTTCATGATTTTTAGTAGTCAAGTTTTACGTTATAAAGTTCGCCAACTGAGTCTAGCCAGATGAAAAGAATGCGGAAAAAAACTGAAGTTGCTTTTAAGATGTTGCCAGTTTTTCATTCTAATGCTGTGAACCTATTTTATACTTTTTAAATATAATATTTTATATTTTATACAGTTCGTGTTTACACCTTGTTATTGATTTATTTTTAATTCCCAAAAGATATTTTATTTTATTGATCTATTTTCTTAGATGAACCGCTTATACTATGTTTTATTATTCATATCGCCCTAAAATGTTTTTACATTCTTAATTTCCGACAACAGTGCTACTTTACCAAGATAAGCACTCAAATAATGTCTACTGATTGGTTGCCGCTGGAACGAGCCTTCAAGGAGGTGGAGCATCGCATGAACATAGACGGGGAATGCGAATGGTTTGGAATTTATTGTACTTACCGTACTTACCCGGCTTTTAAAAAATTTGTTTCCTATTAACAATTTTTAGTGTTGTGGTTTTGGGTGGGTATTATACCGTAGATAGTAGTATTTTGATTTTGCATCGTATTCAAAAATAATTAAGGTAGGTATGGATGTAACTAAATAATAAATTAAATAAATAAATCTGTTTTCCTTTCAAGCCTAAAGGTGGGTTTTACGCTTATGCAATTTGCGCAAATTGACTTGTGCAAACAAATTTTAGCATGTAAACAAAAATCGTTTACTTGCGCAAGCAAAAAGTTTGGCTTGTGTAAATTCTGGATGGTCAGATAATTTGCATGTGGTTGGTGCAAATGCATGTGTGTCAACGACATACAAATTTAAGACATGCGTAGTGAATAAATAATAGTTGTATTGGCGTGAATGTGGCTTTAATTTATCGTTTTCTATTTGATGGGTCTTTATCATTATTTGTTTTTTTGTGGTAAGAATAATGTCAGTGAAAGAAAAAAATTCTTTTGGAATTTAATGAACTCTATTTTATTATTAAATTAATATGAAAGTAAGTGGTTCTTTTTTCGATCCAACTCTTCTCCGTTATTCTAGGTTTTTATCTTTTCTTTTTTAATTAAACAAACACTAGCTAATGCTAACAATTCGTCGTCGTACTCCATCGTTTACTGATAATCTTTACAAATTTATGCAAATAGACTTGACCGTAAAAACGGATGTAATAGTTTAGTCTAATTTGCGCACAGGTGATGAAAAAACTATATAGTAGATAGAATTATTCGTTCTTCTGGCCATATTCCACAACTTAACCCCATTGAGTTGATACGGGCCCAATTAAAACATTTTATACGTAGCCACAACACGACCGGTGATCTATCTTTAAAAAGTTTATTAGATCTTGTTGGGCAGGGTTTGGCGTCTATTACACCCACAGATTGGGAAAAATATTGCAGGCATGTGATTGACATTGAAAAAATGTTTGGGAGACTGATCAATACATGGAGGAAGTAGAACCTCTAATGATTCAAGTTGGCAATGAGAGCAGTGATGAGGACAACTCCGATGATGACGATGACAATGAAGACGACGAAGAAGAAGTTAACAGCTATTTTCTTTAAAACGTACAAATTTTTATTAAGGGTTTGTGGCTGTGAACGTAAAATTATAAGGAAAAAATGTATTTTAGTGCAAAATTTAATATAATTAATATATTATATATTTAATTATATTTAAAATTAACCAATTATCATGAAAAATATGTTTTTAATAAGTTTTCTTGTTAATGTAACTGGCAATACCTCTTCCTTAGCGAGTAACACTATTTTTTTTTTAACAGCGTTCTGCTACAATATTTATTAAATGAAGTTTTACATTTTTGTGCATAAATACAAGAGTTTCCTTTTTTGTTAAACATTTTTTGTTAGTACAAGAATTTTGTTGTTTTTGTACCATTATTCCGTAAGATTTTTTATTTATTTTCTTACATTTTTATATTAATATATTTTTTTATATATATATATATATATATATATATATATATATATATATATATATATATATATATATATATATATATATATATATATATATATATAGATATTTTAGATATCTTGCAGTTTCCACTACATTTTTAAAAATAAATTATTGCTTACATATTTTTTATCATATTTAAACTGCTAAGCAATCATTTATTTGCACGCCTCTGATTAGACTGGATAATGCAGAATAATATTTCCCCTGCCTTCTTGCGTCGTCTCGCACGTTTCAGTGGGCAAACTGTACTTATAAAGTATGGTTTTACTTATTTATTTGTAAATAAAAAGTTCTTATAAAAAAGTCAGAAAACTTACATGTGTGCGAGCTAGAAGTTCCTTCATAATAAACTTATCGTAGATTTCTTTGGCTTTTTCTCTCCTTTCTTTCGTGTGACTCTAGTTTCTCGTATTCTTTTATCTGAAACAATGAATTTTGGGTTTAATTTGAGAAATTGCAGATAGTTTTATGAAAACATAGAGTGACGTAGCATGACGTAGTATAAAATATGGCTGTACCCACAATTCAATCAAACTCTTCTTAGCAATATCACTAAACGGAAACTTAGTGGTTGACCCGCGTATACACGAGGTCAGAAATAATCTAATAACGTGGGAAAACTCTGTAGAAAAAGTGCTTCGGGTGTTGGTAAATTAGTTCCCGGGTGCCAGAAAGCTCGGAGGTATATTGGTTCTTGGCAACGACGTATGGACCCAGTGATTCATTCATAGTTTTATGATAAACATTAAGCCAACAATCCTAATAGGCAAAGGGTGGTAAGGTATGCGAGAAATGAAAATGGCGGACTTACTTTTTGACCTTGGTTGATAGTATGCACCCAACGACGTTGGTCTCTATTTGCCTGTGAAAAGTGAGGTGCGGAAATGAATAGTCTACCCTTCTACAAACAAAGCACTGCCTACCCATATTGTCTTTAAAAACACCTTCTAATCACCAACAAACACCAGAAAATACACAAAAAACGCATTATAAGCTTTATTTGATCACTTTTGGCTTTCCAAATTGTCAAATGAGAGAAACCAACAGAAATGACAAAGCAAAGGGGGCGTCACCCACAAGCGTTTAGGAAAAGTTCATTTATGTTTTATTTACGATGGAGTAAAAATCCCTGGGCGGCGTTGCCGGGATTAACAAATAATCACGTATTTTCAGAATTTTGCTTTTTTTTAAAGATAATAACTTATATATAATATTTGAACATATTATTTTATTATGATATCTAAAAATGATAAAAACATATGTGTTGTTCATTTAAAAGTTATATTACAAAATTCTTTAATATAGAGGCTTATCCAACAACTACTTATGGTTAGTAAGTTTAGAGTGGAAAATTAAATTTGGCAAACCGCATTTTAGCGCTTTCACTGTGATGTATTGATGACAACAGCTCAAACGTAAACAAACCTGGTCCATACGTCGTTGGTTCTGGTAATAAATAGGTAGACGGCTCTGAGCACCTGACGGTTTAGGCAGGCACCTGAAAGGGTTTATTTATCTTGGGGTGGGGTGGGTTTGATTTACTTATTAGCAATTTTGCATTTTTGCTGTGACTTGTACTTTGCGAATTTATATAAACAGTGTTAATTGTGAGTGAACGAGGAAAACGTTTCTGGTTAGTTCAATAAATACATTTATAAACACTCACACAATCCTGTTTTATTACTTATTCGATATTCATGTTGGAAACCAATTTAAATATAAGTTGTCAGGTCAACAAAAAAGGTTGAGAGCCAATTTACCTAAGATTTTTAATTCGGAAACCAATTTACATGTGCCCATACCAACAGAGCAGTCCTCAATTTGTCGTACTCGCGAGTGTTTCAGGCCATATCGGATCAACTAAATAACATAACACATAGGCAATGTGAGGAAAAGAGGGAATTTAAAGTGAATACTCGCATGTAAACATTTCTGATTGGGTGAGTCGCATACATCCTTTGTTGTTGCTTTACTGGCCGATATTCCAATACCTATAACCAGTACATAGCCCATATTGACCCCTCACGAAGTTTTTAACTAAAAGGTAATTTTTTAATGTAAACTATACAGTTGTTGACTGGAGGATTTTTTTAAAATTTAACCCGACATACCTTAGGGGGCAAATAGTGTAAATATACCATTTTAAATAAATTAATTTTTAAAAGCATTTCAACTAGCCGACTTTATTTCACTCATATTTACGTACCCGTATTAAATATTCCATTTATCGCCCTCGTGTGTTTATTCTGCGTGATGTCTCCCCGGTTACGAGGGGACAATTTCGAAAAACCGTCTCAAGGCTAAAACCGAAATTAAAATTTAATATTGATGACTCCATTAGACTATTTTTAGTCCGCCCAATTTTAATATTTGATGGGGTGGAACGGAGAAAGAAAGGAGAACTCTTAAGACTGGATATTACAAAAGACGTTTAACTCCCTCATAAAGTCGGTTGAGAGCTAGTTGGGTGAGCGTCATCATCTAAGGGGTGTGCGGATAATTCGAACTTACGAATTATTCGTATCAAAATTCGATTCGAAACTGAAATCGAATAATTCGTAAATTCGTATTATTCGAAAGTTCCCGAATAATTCGGAAAATTTCGAATAGTTCGAGAAATTTTAAATAATTGGATTTTTTTAAATAATTACGAATTATTGTAGTAATCGCAAATTTTCGAGGATATTGAATTTAGGAGTTGTTATGTTTGATATTTAAATATAAATTTGACAATATACATTTTATTTGAACCATAAAATTTAATTACATAAATTAAACAATTATTGAAATAATTTTTTGAAACCAACAGAATACATTCTTAATTCTTGAGCTAAAAAACTATTTTTGATTTCAAATATTTTTTTAGATCAAAAATTTTATTCTTTTGTTTTGAATCAAGAAAAATATTTTCTCCCGGATGGTGTTCTTAGGTCAAGATTTTGGCTCTGGAATCAAGTTTTTTTATCAGTGTGTGTGTGTGTTTGTATAAACTTTTTTCTTATATGTTTTTTTTTCAAAAGTAAATTAAAAAATTTTAAAAGTAAAATAAATTGGAAAGATCAAATATCCCTTGCTAGTATGATAGTATAAATAGTATCTAGATTTTTCGTTATTGACTAAGATAAATATATATTAAAATTAAGCAATTATCGTCTTTGGATAATTAATTTTTAATCAAAAAGGATATTATGGGTCAATAGAATATTTTGATGCCCAATGTTATGGAATCTTAATTGGATAAAATAGAGAATCCATTCATATTTTGATAATTAGTGAATAAATCGCATTATTCGTAAATTATTCAAAAATTTCAAATTATTCGAAATTTTTTGAATTATTGGTGGAATTTCGAATAATTCGAAATTTAAATTATCGAATATTAATATTCGACTCGAACGATATTCGCAGACCCCAATTATGAGGATTTCGTACTAGAGCTTCAGCAGCAGCAAAAAAATCAATAAACCGAAATTAATGAATATTTAAAGTTTATCATATAAATTTATCCTCAATAAATAAATAATTTGTGCCGCATTATACAGGGGTTTCAAATGAAAAATTAACGGGGTTTATGTAGAAATTTAAAAACGGATTGTAAAAATTTCAATACAATATGTCTAGAATATTTTTGCAAGCGAATTACTGTCTTAAATGTAAGAAATACAGCCTTAAAAATTCCCACTTATAGAGTAGGAAGTCTTAATTGAAAAAATAGGTTTTTTTTCCAAAACTCTTAATTTTGTGGTTTTTGGATGATTTCTAACTTGAACAAAAGAAAAGAAAAATGGCCCTTAGGCCTTAGGCTCCTATTCCAAACCTCCTTAAAAATAAGTTTGAACCCGGACCTTCTGAGATCAAAAAGTCTGTTCATTGCGCTACCGGGGAGATGCAGAAATGTGGCCATAGCTCACAATAATAAATTTTTATAGAAAAAGTACTTTTTGACCTCAAAAAAGGTCCTTAAAATACAGGATGTCTCTAAAAAGTACAAACAAAATGCTACTACAAATTTCTGAGGCTAAAGTATGACGATCTAAGCGAAAAGTGGATGATTTCGCAGATACAGGGTGGCAAAAATGTATTCTGGTTTTGGTTTTTTAAATAGTTTTATTAATATGATATGCCATGTCACAATATTTGCCTAGAGGAGGTTTTACAAAGTAGGGAATTTGCTATCAATTTTATTGTAAATTTTAGAGGTCGACAATTGCGGTATCTTGCATAAATTAAAATCGAAATACCTTTTTTAACCACTCTGTATGTAGGTATTAAATAAAAATTTTTATACTTCAACATATTTTACATAAAAAAATTACTTGGTAAAAGTTCATTTGAGCAGTTGTTTTTGAGATATCTGGAGAAAAAAACACGTCCTGTATGGTTTAAGTTTACATGGTGTTTTAGAATTAGACGCTAATCTTTTAAAGTATAAATACATTAACCTTTGAGATAAAGGGTAGTAAAAATAAGTTTTTTTACCACTCCGTATCTCAAAAGGTGGGCCATTTAGAATATAGCTTTATTTGAACTTTTCTTCTTTAAATTACCCACGGATTCACGCTCTAAAAGATTAGCATGTAATTTTAAAACACCCTGTAAGCTTAGACCTGGCCATACCGGAAGTGTTTTTTTATATCCAGATATCTCAAAACGGTTGCTCAAATCAACTTTTACAAAGCATATTTTTTATGAAAAATAGGTAAAAGTTCGATATAGCGGTTTTCGCTATTTTAAGAGATTTTTGAAAAATTCTTTTCAGGGCGTTTCTATAGGTCGATTATGACACAAAGCTGTGTGCACGTTTTCAAAAATCCATTTCTATAATTTATTATTAATCAAAACATACTTACGGGACGGTGGAGTGAACAGGGGTGCTGGGTGGGGACAAAACAGTAGAAATCCTACATTAAACGCCCAAAAACAGTATTTCACAGTACACACCGCACTTTCTGTTTACAAAAATGTCCAAAAATTTGTTTAAAAAAATAAAAATAAATAATAGTTTACACAACAATCCCGCCATGGCTGTCACGAATGTCACTGCATAGAAAAGATGAGTTTGCAAATGTCTTGCGATGTTGCCAAACAGCTGCAAAAAAAGGAAGATACAGGACAAAAATTCATGTGAAAAATTAAGTTATACCTTCTTCTTATTATAATTTGTAGAGAAAAAAATCCTAAGCATTAGGAAGGAGGTATTTCTACAAAAATACCATTGTTTCTTATGGAAATGGTGGATTTTAGTAAGTGTATGATGCACGGCATCTACGAAGATTTGAATGGGAATCTCCGAAATAGGCTTGGTGTGAAATCTTCATAAGAAGTTTGGCAACGTTGCCTCTATCGAGACTGTCGTTTTCATAATTTCTTGAATTAATGGCGGACGAGAATCTCATGTGTGGGATAATTTTTAAAAAATTTAATAGTTTTTAAAATTAATTTACATTTTTTATGTGCCCCGAGTGCAGTGCATTATTGTTTTCTTGTGTTTGACGTTGGATTTATACTTTTTTGTCCCCACCCAGCACCCCTGTTCACTCCGCCGTCCCGTAAGTATGTTTTGATTAATAATAAATTATAGAAATGGATTTTTGAAAACGCGCACACAGCTTTGTGTCATAATCGACCTATAGAAACGCCCTGAAAAAGAATTTTTCGAAAATCTCTTAAAATAGCGAAAACCGTATATCGAACTTTTACCGAAAAATATGTTAAAGTATAAGAATTTTAATGAAAAGATCTAAAACTGCATACAAAGTGGCTCTAAAAGTCATTTTGGTTTTAATTGTGAAAGGTGCTGGTGACGCCCTCATGAGTAACCAATAAAATTAATAGCAAATTTTAAATTCCACACCTTTAGAGACTCCTGTATATGTATATAGTAATTTTTAATTACCCTGTATTTACAACACAACAATATTTTGACTGACCACAGAAAATAAGGTCCTGCAAGCATGTTTCAAAAGGACACATTATTTTCTTTGGCAACTCTTCTTAATCTCAAATATAAACAGAATGTCAACTATTGGGAATTTAAATTAAAGAGCACAGTGTTGCAATTCGGTCAAACAGCTGATAAAAATGGGTGTCTAGATTCATTTTGGCGAAGAATATTTTACATAAATTACCTGATTAGTTATTAAATTTCACGAAAAATATTAGGCATTATTGTCTGACAACCTAAATATCACAAAGAAGGATAATAGTCAGTGTTTAGAGAAACTTTATATATAGTCATAAAGCGTAAGTTCTTCGTTATTTAGACTTGAACTGCAGATAAACCAAAACTGACTTCGCACGTTTTGCTTCATTGCTGAATTTTTAACGAAATCCATGATGGCAACCACTTAAACGCTTAACACTAGTTGTAGACTAACTATTTTCTTATTTTTTATTACATTCATCCCATAAATCACAAAAATTCTTTAAAAAATAGAATATTAACTGCAACAACAAAAAGCAAAACCGGATTATGGAATGTCATTATGTTCTAAATTTGCAACTGCAACGTTGCCAAGTCGCTTAATTTTAGTTTTCAATCCAAGTTTAAAATGTAGTTTTAGTTTTCCAATGCCAGAGCTTCATTGTATTCGCAAATCCGAGTAAAACTTTCGAAAGTTTTGATAGAACATGACTGCAAATTTGTCTTATCTTTTCGGACAGACGGATTTCTTAGTCTTTCTCGAGTACTTTCGAAAGTTTTCGCAGAACTTTTCTTTCGACTGTCTGTTAAGATAAAGCAGTCCCAATACGATTATTTTGTTTGCCTTTTTATTTATTAACTAGAGCCGTTGTATTCTGTAACGAAATGCCACACCAATAAAAAGTTTTAAAAGTTTTTAAGAATAAAGTTACACCCAGAGATGGTTTTTAATGAATTTTTGCCTCTTAAAAATGATCCGTATTTGGAATGTGACCTTTAAATAAAGTTTTTTTAAAGCCCAAAACCTGAAAAGATCCACAATTTGGACATTTTTTTGCAATTTACTGCAGATTGGTAGGTACTGGTGGCAGTGGCGGCTTGCGGGTTTAAAAACAGGTGTAGTGCATGAAGAGAAAAAGCTCATTCACCATTTTAGCAAAATTGAAAATACTCAACTATCAAAATTCTAAGTAAAAAGTCTTAATATCTTAACTTACATACATTTTATACACCAAATCAATCCTTCTATCTTTTAATGCAGCAAATTTACCAATTATATATTCATAAAATGGTTAAGTTTTTATCAGTTCCTGTAGAAGACCCTTTTGAATTGAAATATTGGCCAAAGATTAAAGTCTATCTTGGGATATAGTGTTTCTTGAGAAAGTTTTTAAACGCTTAAGACAAGAAAAACTCCGTTCCACTGACACGCTTGTAGACAGTATCGTTAAAATTAGCGAAAAAAGTTTATACGCCTCGGTAAAAATATCTTTATTAGCGCCAACTTGTTTCGCTAACTGCTGCAATGAAATATTTCTATAACTTTCATCAGCAAATATTAGGTCCAGTTTATTTTTAAGCCGCTGATTTTTTGAAAATGATTCGGCATATATCTCCAATAAATTTTGAAAAAGAATCAGTGGGAAAAGTTTGGTTGTACTGGCCAAACTTTGCAGTATCAGCAAGACAAAGAAATTGTAGTTTGTATCAATCTTCGAATCTTACTTCTATTTCCATCAAAATATGATCATTTTATAGAGAAGTGCTCTGTACTGTCCTTTAATTTGTTCCTGTGAAAATCACTGTCTCCAATAATACTCAAACGGAAACAATCGAAATAATACGTGAAAACCAACGAAACGACCAAAACCTATACTATCTTTTTAGGGCTAACGATTTATCAAACAATACACCTGATACTTCCACTCCGCGATTCTGGCCAACGGCAAGTATAGCGTTGTCATGGCAACGGAGCGGCAAAGCGTAAACAAAACCCCGCATGAGGTGTATACTTCGGTCCGTTTTATATTTGCAATACACTTGTCGCGTTGCCGAAAGAGGAGGAAAGCGACTCGCGCTAGCGGTTAATTTATATGCTAGATTTTTCATGGCGAATTTTACAAATAAGAAATAGAAATGAGAAAAATGAATTGAAGCGGTAGGATATTAACTACCGCTAGACAATGATACTTGTCTAATAAGTAGACGCTGGTTTTCTATACTATTTATCACGACTCGATACAGCCTCACTGATGAGTTCCTGTAAGGCAGGCGAAACCAGTCTGGGAAGAGAGTCGTATTGGATAGCATAGAAAAGCAGGATGTTTTCTTTGACTGTCTTTAAAGGGAGTATAATATATATATATATATATATATATATATATATATATATATTCTTTTTGACAGTAAAAATCAAACTGAAAAGTAAAAAATAAATATAATTTAAAACAACTTAAAAACACGCTTTTAAAAGCACATGGATGTAAACAGTTAAAAATAATTTTAAAACAACAACAAACGAAAAATAGTAGTATTAATGTAAAAAGCGTGGCCGTTTTGTGCCATATATTTCGTATATCGAGCGCCCGAGGCTCTTTTACAATATTACTAGTATTTCTCGTTTATTATTGTTTTAATATTATTTTTAAAGTGATTTTTAACTTTTTAGATCGATGTGCTTTAACGGCGTGTTTTTAAGTTTTTTTAACTATAATTTTTGTAACGTACTGGAATTATCGACCTCAATTTCTCAAAGCCTGCATTTTTATAGGGTTTAAGATTAATGAATATATTTAGTCGTGACCCTCCCCTTTAATTACTGATTCAGCCCTTTAACCCTGCGAAGACCCACTTAACATTCTTGTCGTCCCTAATCGCCATTCAAGATGATGTGGACTTACCGTCCCTTTTTACACTTCGGCTCTCGATAATTCTTTCTTTTTTGTCTTTCGCTTCCCTTCTTTTTCGGTAATATTCTTTAGATTAGAACTTGTAAGATGTCAAATATGCCTTGGTAGAAATAAAACAAAAGGGGATCTGGAATAGGGTGGAAGATGTTTGAATAAAAACTCACGCTTAGGTAGTAGAGTGTTGCAATTTGGTGAATCAGCTGATATTAGATTAATATTTTGCTAAAAAAATCTTTAAAAATTAGATGAATTTCGTGTTTTTCACTTATATTTTTTTTGATTAAACCGACAAAAAGATAAATTAAACTTACTACAAATTTAAAAATAATGAATAAAAAATAGAAAAAAGTAGTCGGGTAATAACATTTCACTGAACTACTACATGTTAATAACTAAACACATACCAAAGAATTTGGTAATTATTTACAAACTGGACATATCGCCGATTTTAATGAAATTTGGAATACGGGGTTTTTTGGGGCGCTGTTTACGAATCAGAAAGAATTTTTTGTTTTCGAGATATTCATCATCAAACTCGATAACCAAAACTAACCTGAATTCACTATTTCCTCCCTTTTTTTTGGCACTTAATTCTTGATTGAAAGCTAAATTATTACCCAATATTTAATAACATAAATAGAAAAATGGGGTTTTTAGAGGTGGAAATTAAATGTTAAGTTAAGTCCCAAGAAAGGATCTAAATCCCTTCCATCTAATTATAGACCAATTTCAATTCTCTCAGTTCTTTGTAATGTAATGGAAAAATTAATTAATTCACAAATTCTTAAGTACTTAGAAAAACACAAAATTTTGCATGACAGGCAGTATGGATTTTGCCACAAAAGATCTACAGCAGATCTTCTTTTCTTCTTATCACACTGTTGGAATAAGTCTCTTGAGTTTCTAGGTGAGATCCAGTGAGGTCCAGATCGTTGCTCTTGATATATCCAAAGCTTTTGACCAGGTCTGGCATGCCGCACTTCTTAATAAACTTCCCTCCTATGGTCTTTCAACTAAACACTGTACTTGACTCTCTAGTTATCTATCTGATCGACGTATATCAGTTATTGTGGACGGCCATTCTTCAAGCTTTCACCAAGTAAATGCTGGAGTCCCTCAGGGCTCAGTTCTGGCACCAACATTGTTTCTTCTTCACATCAACGACCTTCTCTGGTCCACACTCCTTCACTTCAGTTTTCAGGTTACTAAACCCTTCACTAAACCTGACTTGGAAAACAAACGCAGAGCGATGCAGATATCTCTTTCGCAAGATCTTAATTTAATATTGGATTGGGGCGCCAAAAATCTCGTTCATTTTAATGCATCCAAAACACAATCATGTTCCTTGTCGCGAAAAGAGTCATCAAATACTCATCCTCTACTTATGAGCGGCCAAGTTTTATAGAGCAAAGACACCTTCAATCTTGTGGGCATCACATTTGAAAGTATCCTTAACTGGCACAAACACATTGTATCTATAGCCACGGCAGCTTCAAAAAGCTTGGATTTCTCTTTCGAGCCAAATAGTAGTTTTCCCCTTTTAATTTATACACTTTATATGTGTCCCAAATCCGACCTTCCTTGAAATATTGTTCCCATATCTGGGGCATGGCGTCCCCCACAACCCTAAGCAATCTTGATTCTATTCAAAGAAGAGCAATTCATCTCATTAATGATCCTTCACTTACAGAAAGGCTTCCCTTTCTTGCCCATCGTCGGGCTGTGGGGGATTTATCGCTTTTTATAGGTACTTCCATGGCTTCTGCTCTGAAGAATTGTCCAGTATAGTTCCTCCACTCACGGTTCCCAACAGAGAAACTCGTGGTTCCGCGCGTATGCATCCCTTTACGGTCCAACTGGACAGGCCCCGAACTTCCCATTTCGTTCGTTCTTTTATCCCTAGAGTTTCTAGAATGTAGAACCTGCTGCCAGCGGAAGTCTTTCCTTTGTCCCCAAATCTTCAAGTATTCAAGTCCCTTGTCAACAAACTCCCTCTTACTTCGCTTAAGACACCCACGGTACGTTAGTATTTAGGCTTTAAGCCTTCGTGGTTTGTCCAAAGATAAAAAAAGTTGCAATTTAGCAGAAAACTGAAGAATTGAGTGCAAAAAGAAGGGGGAATAGTGAATTAAGGTTCGTCTAAAACTCTTTTAGATCGTAATAACCACCTCAAAACCCCTGTATACCAAATTTGTAAATAATTACCAAAGATTTTTATACTTTAATACCATTCATATATCTTCATTTTTATTTTTTTTTTTATTAATTATTTTTAAATTTTTAGTGAGTTTTAATTATCTTTTTAAAGCCGGGTTAATTTTTTTTTAATAGGTATTTATTTTACTCATTTTAGTTTCTATTTTTAACATTTAATCGGTGACCACCTACTTAAAAACAGTACTATTCCTTTTTCTCTCAGGTAAACTCTTCTCGCACAAATGGCAAAGCTACCCCTAATAGGTGTAAATTGGGTGTAAACGGAATCACCAGACCCACAAAAATAAAATGCACGCAGATTATTTAAAAGATATTATAATTCAAAATAATTATCCTCTTGATTTTATAAATAATTGTTTTCTTGAATTTGAAAATCTAAATATAAGACAAAGTCAAAATAGACCTATTAGAAATTTATTTTTACCATACATTCCCGGACTATCAAACAAAATTCAACGAATAGGAAATAAATTTAATATTCGCACAATCTTTAAAACACAAAACACCATTAGATCTCAGTTAACAAAAACAAAACCATACAACTTAAATGAAAATACAAAAATGTCATTTATAAAATACCTTGCGAATGCGATAAGTTTTATATAGGTGAAATTTGTAGACCATTAGCTAAACGCATAAAAAGAACACAGATCATACATTAAAAACATAGAATTTCATTAACCAAAAATCTGCCAACACGCATTTGATAACAATCATAGAATAAACTGGGATGCTTCGAGTATTTTAGCAAAGGAAACATCGTTCTAAAAAACGCAAAATCAAAGAAAGTGCGTAAATATTATTAAATAAAGATAATTGTGTAGCATCAATTTCAGTTAATTTAAATAACACATGGTTGCCTTTGCTCGATACTGAAGTATCTTCAGGAAAACTAAAAATCAACTAACTCATTACCTTTTTGTCTTACAAATAATAAATACACCAGTTACTTATGTCACTCATGACACATATGTCAAACTATTTTTCAGTTTGCAATACAAAAATGCATTTAAATTTTAATATATTTAGTTAATATTTTATTTTTATTTTTTAACTTAATTTTTTATACTTGACAACGGTGGCAGACTTGCCACCGAAACGTCGTTTTTAATTAGAATTTTTTGAGGGTTTTTCTTTTATTTTGTTTCAGGCGACCGGCCAGTTCATAGGGGTCAATTGGGCTGAACAGGGTCAGCTCGTATACCCCGGGACCAGGACCGAAGCGGTCCCATTCTTTCCAGGCGTGTACCCAACAAACAGACCATCCAATAAACAAGAAATTGTCTGGTCCGATAACTGTACGTACCTGAACAAATCTTTTCAAAATATGGTATCATAAAATTTAAAGTTATTATCTAAAACGCTAGTTCCCAGAATAATTACCTCACATTTTGATGATACATCGCCCCACGATCCATTTGCCGAAAATCCAAGCACTTCACCCTTTACTATTTCTGATTTATGTTTCCCAGAATCAAGTATTATTATTATTTAATGCTCAGAACTATTTGCATATTATATGAACAATTCACAGAATAATCTATTGTATGAAATAAAAATCAAAGTAGCTAAAATTCGGGTCTACGAAAAAGCAGAAAATAATAATTCGGGATTTGAAAAAGAAAAAATAACCTTTTACAAATTTACTATATCTCTCAGCTCAACAACAAATCATAGCCTCCTTATTTTTTAAGAGACAATTATCCTTCTTATAACTATGCATTTAATATTAAATTTTAGAAAATTGTATGTATAAGAAGGAACAGTTTAAAAATGTAAATTCGGTGCTCTTTGATAAGAAAAAAATCACAAAAAGTTTAAAGCAAATAAATCGGCATGCTTGTCTTCGCGGCCGCCTTTGCTATATTTCTTTTTATGATATGCCGGTTGATGCAGCTGGTCATCGCACTATGGGATAGAAATTAATTTTTTGGTCAAAATTCTGAAACTTACCAATCTAACTTAAAATGAGGTGCTTTTTACTGGAAAAATATTATAAATTATTACAAATGCTTTTGGGAACCTAAAACTTATTATATGTTATTATAAATTTACACCCCCTTAACATTATTATTTTTTATTGTACAAAAATAAACTAAAATGTCAGCTTGTTTGGTTAATTTGGTAGTATTCTAATCAGTAATCCGATGATTATTATCTCATATGATATACAGGGTACGACAATAGGTATGATTTTTTTAAATGGAATACCCTGAATATTATATCACCACCAAAAAAAATCTTTTAAAATGCTTTTAAAAAATACTACATTTGATGTGTCTATCTCAATTAGTTTCGGAAATATGACCATCCAAATCTGAAAAATAATTTTAAATTATTCTTAGAAGCGTAATAGAGATACATCTTCCCAACTTTTTTATTTTTTAACGTATAAAATAAATAAAAATAGCTGTTTTGTTGGGTAGATCTCTGTAGAATCCATATCTTTCATCAGAATGCTTTTATCTTTTAGGATATACAGTGTAGGACAAAACATATTAAATTTTAAAATGGAAAATCCTCTTAAATTATAAAAATATCTTGTACTGTCCCTTACACTCAAGAAGATAGCAACAAAAAGTAGGAAGGCAATTGTAAGTTACAAAAACTGATAAGAAAAGAGTTGTTAAAAATCTATACTTTGGTAATACAAAAAAGTGGCGAGACTTCGCTTGAGAGACTGCATCAGAGAAACACTTCTATGCAATATTAGCTCTTATTATTTAAACTCTTTTACTTTTTTCACTAGCCAACCATAGGCTAATAATAAACTCAGTAGAAATTAAATGTTGTATATTTATGTTTATCTGCTTAAAATGCACATTTTCAGATTTCTTATTACCCCAATAGAAGTCGTCGTCATATCCTTTTATAATTTTGCGTTAAAATTCGGGTCTACGAAAAAGCAGAAAATAATAATTCGGGATTTGAAAAAGAAAAATAACCTTTTACAAATTTACTATATCTCTCAGCTCAACAACAAATCATAGCCTCCTTATTTTTTAAGAGACAATTATCCTTCTTATAACTATGCATTTAATATTAAATTTTAGAAAATTGTATGTACTTACTTTTTGTAGAAATATTACTAAAACAGTATAAATTCCTTTTCAATTTCTTAGTCATCCAAATTCATTATTCCTATTAATTTTTAATATTTTTTATTAAATTTATTTGCAAACTGTCAAATTTTAAAACTAGTGACACATGAACTAAAAGAAATAATGACGAAATCAAAGGTAACTTGACCGTTTGGTCCAGTCGCGTTTACTGTTACATTGCAAAAATTGATATTTAAGTTTATTGTAGTAGGCGTTGAAACAAAACACTTATTCAAAGTGTAAAAAAAAGCTTTGAAGTGTTAAAAAGTTACTTTTTTAACACTTTATGTTGTTGTGTACTAGAATGAAGTACTTTAACTTCATGTTATCGATGAAAAAAACATCATTTTTTTAATGGTCGTGAAAAAAAAGTTATTTAGGATTGAATTTTAACAAAATTTTGTTTGCACGGATTTTTTTGACCAGGATTGTATTATGGTGTACCAAAAAGAGTTATATGAGTCGGAAAAATTGCCAGTTAAAATACTTCAAAATATAATAATTTGATTCGAGCGTACTCGAAGAAAATGATTTAACTTTCAAGTTTTCGCTCGAAAAGTTCTGGAATGCGTGACCTGCTAAGGCGAGAGATGCACTAAACTTAAATCGGATGGAAATTCAATTGAAACTTTTGAACAAGGGTTTTTTTTGAAGATGAATATTGCAACATTGGATGAGCTTGAAATTTAAAGTGTTTGCTTTGTATTATGCATGAATCTTTACAAATTTTTTTAGTTTGTTTTTTTTTACATGCAGCTTTATTTTTAATGATATAAAATTAAAATAGTATATTTCTTAACTAGTGCTAAAAGTGCACTTTTGCCTACGTGACTGCAGTTGCAGTCAAATTCGGAAAAGGCACTTTCGGCACATGTTAGGAACGCTATTTTTTCTACGAACGTAAGGAAAACATAAAAGCAAAATTTTATTATTTTTTTTTATTTATTACAATGCTACCTAATATCCTACTTGCGCGCTTGTGGCTGCTCCGGTTGTATCGGCAGCGTCGATCTCCGGAGAGTTAAGCAGTGAAGTGCGCGCCCATAACTTGGATGGGTGACCGGCGTTGTCGGTTTTGGGCAACGGCACGCGGTGTTCTGCTCGGGGGTGAACGAACGGACCGAGTAACAACCATCCAAGTTATGGAATGAATGGTGTGTGAATGGGAAGGAGTAGGGGTCAAGGTACAATAAGCCTTCAGGCTGCAGTGCACCACCTAGGGAGGCGGTCGTCGGGCCTGGGTGGGATGACCCCGAAAGGGCGAAAAAAATATCCTACTTGTACTTATTGTTGGTAAATGTACAATTTGTGGCATTTTGCAAATTAATAGCGGACTAAAATTTTTTTTTTGTGGAAATATTGGTGTCTGTGGAGTGCGTTTTTTCCACCTTCTGAGTTGGTTTGGCCAAAGCAAAATTATCTTTTAAACATGAAGTGCATAAATATCTTTCATTGCGGCTCGCTAATATCTAGTTCAAAATTTTTGTAGTGTGGAAAAAAGACCCTTTCAGAACTAAAATAAGTGCAGAATAGAAAATTTTAGAAAATATGTGTTTTTTACGAATGAGTAATAACTGCCAAGTTCTGTATTGTAGCCTAACTAATACATTATAAACTATTTTAAAACTGGATTTTTAAGTTAGTGTTAAAGGTATTTTTTTAAATTAAAACTAAACAATTTTAGATTTAAAAAATACGAGGAATCAGATAAAAATGTTTCTCGATTTAGCAAAAAAATCTACAAAATGCAAACTTTAAAAAAAAAAAGGTAAAAGGTATAAAAAAATTATTAAATTCCGATTGAACTATATTATATAGCGAAAAAAATCCATAAACCGAACGTTTTTTAGTATTGAAAACAAAGCCAATCAATATTAGATGATGGATATTTTTCAATTTGGCTTTGTATTTTTTTAAATAAAATTATAGGCGAAAGGGGTCACGGGTACCAGAAACCGAGGTAAAGTTATTAATTTGCACTTCCTAAAATATTATTTGTACTTACTTGACAAAACAAAAATAAAAAATGTGGAGTGGTGTAAATGTATAACTTGACACCGAATACGTAGTACATTTAGGAATATGATACACACGTTCTTGTCTGCAAACATAATCTTAAAAGTATGATGCACCTATTCTGAGTATCTTTATAGTTATAGTATGCAGTTGTCTTTTACTACTTGAGAAATTTGCGACTCATTTTTATTACAAGATGAAGTAAAACCCTGAAAATCAACTTTTAACAGTAAACATTTTTTTTAAAAAACCCTACTTACCAAAAGGTCTAAGAGCAACATATCGTCTTATAATAAAAACGGCATATAAGGTTTGTAAACTTTTTCATAATAGCGATTGAGATATTTTTTACATTGTTTTGATATTTTTGTTCAAAAATGTTTGTTTTTATTTTGGGCACTTTAAATTAAGAAAACGTGAACGAAAAATATTTTAGACTGGTTTTAAAAGTCAGTTACCCTAGTACCCACAATAAAAATGGTATTTTATTGGTTTAAAAAGTCAGTAACCATAGTTACTTCCTAGGTATTTTCTATGATTTATTTGTTTTCTGGGAGATTACGTTTAAACAAAATATTATTTGGCTTTTCTCCAGAATAAAATAAAATAAAACATTTTGTCCTTGCACAATATAATAAAAGTTAAGATTACTTTAAAAGAAATAAAATAATAAAATATTTAATACAAAGTTACTTCAGATACAAAGGTTTATTAGCTCTCGGTTGAAATTATGTTAATCCAATAAAATAAAATCTTAACAAGACGTCAGAAGGACAATGGGCTAACGATTGCGTCTCAAAAATGTGGTAAATAGTTTACTAAAAATGTGGTGAACAGTTTACCAAAAACTTACAAACTAGCTAAAAATCTGAAAAAGTTTTTGGTAAATAGTTTACCACATTTTTGGTAAACTATTTACCACATTTTTGAGACGCAATCATTAGCCCAGTTCCTCCCCATAGGTCTTCATAGTATATAAAAGTTTTAATTTTCTTAACATGTTTAATAAAAAAATTATTCTAGGTATTTTTCTCAATATAAAGGTCCCAAAGTATAGTAACAATACTGATATGAAATTAAAAGATATAAGCATTTAGTGCTTTTAAAAACTCCACTAGCCATAAAATATATCACATATGCTCCATTTTTTCCATAAATTTCTTACAAAACTACTCTAATTTAAATGGTCATATCATTTTTCAAGACAATTAAAAAAGAAAATTTTAGGCCGAGGTGAAGCTATTACTTTGGCGTAACCGTCGTTATTTAGTGTTATCAATACATCCTAAAGGGTAATTGAAAGTTTTTGAAAAAATGAAGTATTTTTAATCGCCCTTAATAAAATAAGTAAGGGCATAAAAGTTATTCACAAATAAATTTACTCCCTTTTAAGAGCACATCATACAGAGAGATTAAAAATTATTCTTTTTTTTAAGTTTTAATCACCCTATAGGATATATTGTTAACAGAGAATAAAAATGGTTAAACCGAAGTTATAACTGACCTTTCCTTACCATTTATTTTTGTTTTAATTGTCTCAATCATTTAATTATTAAAACAGATATTATCATTTTAATTAAAGTTTTTTTTTCTTGAAGCTTATGGGAAAATTCGAGCCTATGCGATAATTTTTGTGGGAAGTGTATTTTTAGGTATTTTCTCAAGATAAATATCTTGTAGTACAATGTAACCCTCAATTTAGCCTAATAGTAAGAAACAACGATTAATTAAGACGAATAGCCCAAGGAAACGCTGATACTTTAATGCCCGGCTGTTGTCTACATATCGATTTTCATCGTGGTGTAACATAATAATCAACCAAAATTGAGGGATTTACTCAAAATTTCTCACTAATTGGGCTTGAATAAGGTTTACAAGGTTCTCCAGTAAGTTTAATAACGACGATAATTTCAAAAAAATATTAATTTCAGGTTTGAAGACAAAAAATATTATGTAGCAAAATCAATTTATTTTACTTATTTTACCCTGTCCAGCACCCCTATTCACATCCCGGTCCCGGATGTTTCATTAATTATAATTAATTAAAAACTGGATATTTTGGATTAGCGTTACTGGTGTTTTATTAAATAAATAATAGTTTAAAAAACTAAAAAACACGCTTTTATATGCAACCGAACTAAAAATTAGATAATAATTTTTCATTACAAAGAGTTTGTCACTTCAGAGTAAAAAGCGTGGGTGCATTTTACTATTTTTTCATAACTTTTCCCTCATAGATATTTGCAAATAGAATAATTATAACATTTAATATATTAAGCACCCTACGCTTTTATTCTGAAGTGACCAACTCTTTGTAATGAAAAATTATTTTCTAATTTTTAGTTCGGTTGCATATAAAAGCGTGTTTTTTTAGTTTTTTAAACTATTATTTATTTTTCATTTTTTAGTTCGATATGCATGTATGTATGTATGTATGTAAAAATGCTCTAGTTTATTCACTAAAAATTCCTTCGCCATTTTGTCAAGAGTAGTATTAGGACACAGAGGATCTGTAAAGGAATTTATTTATCCTGGCGGTCCTAATCAGGATAACGGGATACTGTTTTTAAATTATTGCATTGTCATCGGTCCTTGATACGTGTGAAAAGTTTCAAAGAAATTGAATCGCTGGGAGTTGGTAAAAATTAGGCTCAAAGATTCCGTTACATAGATAGATAGATAGATAGATAGATAGATAGATAGATACAACCCAAGCTAATAAAAGCGTGTTAAAAAGCAGTCTAAAAAAAACCCTATTCGGCACATTTACCATATTTGTTAATATGTTTATTAATTGTTACTTAATAGTTATAATAATATGACTAGAGGTGTGAGGGTTTCGGGTAAAGTTTGTTTATTGTTAAGGTTCTGTACCACAGTACCGTGGGTGTCGGCTTATTAGATGTTTAGTCCATCTTTTCCCCTGTTCCGGCAACCTTGTCCAAGCAGAGAAACATGCAGTTTTTGAATTTTACAGCACTACCTAACGTACCATGTACCACGTACTACCTAAAAATGTCTACCCGGTTGGGGATCGAACTCGGCCCTTCTGGGTTAGAGATTAAACACTCTGTTCACTGCGCTACTGGGTACAAACTTCCTACTTAGTAAAAAACTACTTTCTTGCAAAAAAAATATAAAAAAATGGTAATTTTCAATGACCACTTGCAA
This sequence comes from Listronotus bonariensis, assembly GCA_014170235.1. Lineage (NCBI taxonomy): Eukaryota > Metazoa > Arthropoda > Insecta > Coleoptera > Curculionidae > Listronotus > Listronotus bonariensis. The sequence goes on along the minus strand of JACEGR010005012.1, from coordinate 47,718 downwards.
GAACAAAGAAATTCTATAAGTTTTTTTTTGAAAGATAATAATCGGCTTTAAAATAAAACAAAAAAAAAAATGAGCGGTAAATTGCGGTGAAATGAAATGAATAATCCGTTCGGCAGTTACCAATCGATTTTCTTCTTCGTCGGCAAATCGAGCACGACTAATGATCCAGTGATATCAAGGGACTGGATTTGCTTTCGAATCGAACTCGAATTAAAGTTCGTTTATACCAAAACATTATGTCGGATAATCGTGGTTTGTACAGGGTGAAAACCGAAGTATTTTTTTAAATGAATATATCCCTAAATGTGGATAAGTTGTCTTTTAAAAATAAAAAAACGTTAATTTTATCAGCGATACCTATACCAAAATGTAAGGTTTTTAAGGAATTTGAGATTTTTAAATAATTCATGACAAAAAATAAAATGTTAATATAATATCTTATCTTCCTACGCTTGACTTTGTATATTATGTTAGATTGCTAGAATATTACCTGTACCATCACTTACATTTATATTTTTACTAAAATTATACAGGGTGTCCAGATATTAATATAATAGTAAATATTAGTTACTGGTTAGTTCTGGTTAATGAATAATTTCTAATAAATAATTTAAATGTAGGTGATTGTAAACCTTATATTCTAGCAATCTAACATAATATATAAAGTCAATCGTAAGTAAGGTAGGATATATTTAAATTTTGTTTTTGTCATGATATTTTCAAAACTCCATAATATCCTAAAAACCTTTCAGTTTTGGTATAGGGATCGCTGATAAGACTTACATTATTTTTAATGCTACAATCCAAAAATAACCTAATATACATGGTGCTCCATTAAAAAAAACTTAAGTTTAATATTGATCTTTTTCTGAGCACCCTGTATCATTCCATCATCGAAGACGCAGCTGACGCTCACGATGATATATGTACAACCCTCTTGAAGCATTTTACGAGGTATGGACTAAGAGGAAATAACTGACAAAATTGTGCATCTGGCTTACGGTCTATTAATATTCGAACTTTTTTAATTATATATATCCTTTTAAATTTCATAAATCCCTTAAAGACCGTCTACCCAGAGTAGAAAAAAGATACCAGCGTGACCAGTATGCCCTTTAAACAGTAAATATTAACTATACACTAATTATTTATTGATAGATTTAGACGATAATTATTGTTATTCATGTGTAAATGTGTACATTTATAATTGTTGTATTTTTATGCAATTTTATTCCCTTCCCAAATTAAGCTGAAAATAAAAGAGCTAAAATTCAATCTCACCATTTCTTAAAAATTGGAAATTTGTTATTATGAAATTCGTTTTCATGTGAAAACATTTTAGAAATTACCAGTTTTAATATTAAGATAACCATATTTTTTTTCTATCTTTGGACAAACCACGAAGGTTTAAAGCCTAAATACTAACGTACCGAATTGAAGCTGCCGTGGCTATAGATACAATGTGTTTATGCCAGTTAAGGTTACTTTCAAATGTGACGCCCACAAGATTAAAGGTGTCTTTGCTCTGTAAAACTTGGCCGCTCATAAGTAGAGGATGAGTATTTGATGACTCTTTTCGCGACAAGGAACATGATTGTATTTGGGATGCATTAAAATGGACGAGATTTTTGGCGCCCCAATCCAATATTAAATTAATATCCTGCGAAAGAGATATCTGCATCGCCCTGCGTTTGTTTTACAAATCAGGTTTAGTGATGGGTTTAGGAACCTGAAAACTGGAGTGAAGGGTACTTATTGTCGGCAAAACTATGAATGGAATTAGTTGTGGACGAGAGAAGGTCTTTGATGTGAAGAAGAAACAATGTTGGTGCCAGAACTGAGCCCTGAGGGACTCCAGCATTTACTTGGTGAAAATAACAAAACAACAAATATTTTTTGGGTAGGGTAGGGCGGGGCTAGTTGAGCAATTTTTCACTTCATCAGTTATAGCTCCTCAAAAATAAGTCTTAGGGGCTCATAATGCATACTGATGGATTAGCAATTTATCCCTTAGCAATAGTGTCCATAGTAATTTCTTTCTAATAAGTTGAATTTAGGAGCTACATCTATTTTATTGTAGTTAGTCAAGTATGCCCAACGTACCCCATAGGTGAGGTAAGTTGAGCAAGGGTATGGGGCTAGTGGAGCACTTAAAAAGTATAGTCAAATCATGGATTGAATGTTAGATACGTTTACAAAAAAAATACATTTTGACAATTTTGTGTTTATATTTATAATCTTATAGTCAAAACAACAAATATCATTAATAAAACAGCAACGTACCTAGCTTAACTTAACTATTGGATTTAATATCTAGCAAGAAATGCCTTACAAATTTTTCAAAAAACTTTTAGTTTGTAAATTTTATTTAAATTTTTAAAATTATAACTTTTTTCTATATCTTTATTTAAAAATGTTTTTGTTAGAAAATTTTATTTAAAAATTTTAAAATTCCATTGACTCATCTTCGTTTTTAAAAGTTTTTTAGCAGTTTTATTTTGCTTCTCTTGTAATTCCTTCTGTATTGGTTAAAATTGCAGCTTTTCTTTATCTTCTGTTTGATTTGGCTTTTCTTGGACCAGCCTTTGGGTATCGTCGAACTATTTCCAGAGAAAACTTATAAGTTAGATATGTCAGCTCGCTATTCTTTGTTGCTAGTACAAAGTTCGGGTCGCAGCCTCATTTAAATCTTGAGGAAACTCTAGTAGTCTTACTGTTATAAGTCCGTATACTAAAAAATAAAAAACATTTTATATTTAAAACCGTGGAGTTAGTTGGGCAACTGTAGCTCAACTAACCCCAACCTGAAATTTTAAAGGAAAAGTGAATTTATTAAAAAACCGGTTAGAATTATATCAAAAATCTTTACGCATATAAAACTGCAATAAATTTACTTAAGATTAACACTTACCTGATTGAGAACGGAATACATTTAACTATCACAGATAAAATTTTCCGGCTTGCAATTATTTAACTTTTTAATCACAAAATAAACAATGCGCACGAATACTTTTCTCGATCGCCGCGTCACCACTAGTGGTCGCAGAATGAGTTCCCCTCGCGCAACCCCTTCTTTACGCTATTTGATGCTTTCGCGTGCGGTTGATAGTTTTTGAGATATTTTGATTGCCCAACTTACCTCTATGCTCAACTAGCCCCGCCCTACCCTACATTTATTTACTTGACGGTACTGTAAGATAAAAACATACATGTACATATTTTGCAAAAAAATCTCCGATCGATCGGATATCTCCACATTTCCAAAAATTTTGTTTTACCTCCAAAATGTATTAATACCGTAGGTTTAGGACGTTGCTAAGTATTGTACCGTACAGTTAGGTGTCTTCGAACAATACCATCGACCATAATCGACTACCCGCTTTGTTTTTACTTTAAAAAATATGTAAAAAAATGGAATTCCGTAGGTTCACATAGAAAGTACTGTTGTTAAAAAGATGTGTGCAAAATTTCAGGGAGTTCGTGCAATAAATTTTTGAGTTCTCGTGTCCGCCAATTTAAAAATATAGTTTTAAGAAAAACGCGTTTTAAGTTGGAATAGATACATAAAAATTCAATGATTATAGTGACTATACTTATATTATGACAAACAAATAAGAAAAAAACATTTTATTGATATATCCCCCTTAAACTATATATATTGGACGCAACCGAGAGCAAACCAGAATTAGGAAATAAAATAAATTTAATTAAAAGCAAACTCAAACCGATGTAAAAACTTTATTAGACAAATAAAATGGCGCCGGCACGAACAAGGAAACAAAAGAGAGAGAGAGAGTCGGCCGCCCATCTCAAGTTATTAGTTGCACCTGGTTGGTTTCCTCTATGCTCCTCCGACTTTCTAAAGCTCTTAACTTTCGTTTTAATGTGGAAAATTCATGAGCAAACTTGCCTGAGACGGCATTAACCTAATTTGAAAGCGGCTCATTAATTAAAACTATATTCCTAATTCCATTGCATAATAAAATTTGGGATTCGAGGCAGCGGTTCCGTTTCGAAATTTAATTTGCCACGCGATATCTTTTAATAATTAATTAATCATTATGAAGTCGAAAGAGATGATTTGGCTTTTGTCTGGTGCTTATATTAATCACGTACATGCGTGATAACTTAGAAAATTAGCAAGAAAATGGGCGTTTGAAATAAAAATCACTGTATTATTATTGAAACCATAATATTGTCAAGCTTGTCCACCACCTTCAAAGAAATGTTTGTAATTTTGGCTCAATAACCAAATTTTTGTTATCACGAAATACCCCTTTATAAACTGGGTACAAAACAAAAATGGTAAAATTATTCACTTGCAATATCTTTACCATATCAATTTAATCCCATGATTCCGGTATGCGACGTGAAGAGCATAGAACGCGTGTTTTTATTAAATCTTCCTCTTTATCGAAAAAAACTCCTTTCGAGTGACAGCATAAAGCTAAAGTGGGTCGTCGTCGACCAGGGTTGGGCTGATTTATATCAAGTGATTTAAATCATCGTGTAAACAGAGACAACAATGAGACGAGCAACTAAATGTAAATAAATTATCCGAGAGAGAGATAGCTGCTGGGCCTTCCTTGTCTGTCTTCAAGGAAGGTAAACGCAGATGGCGCGTGAGTCGACTTTATCGTTTGCCCGCCAAATTCAAATTATATAGCTGTGCTATTTTTGCCCTTAATGTTAGGTACTTGTTTTTGTTTCCTATTAATATAAAATATTGGGGTTTAGTTCAATAATTACACACACCTAATTAAAAATGTCATTTATTTGGTTTTTATAAAGATTTTTTCTTACAGATAACCATGTCAATATTACCTTAAATTATCTGTTGAAAAGCACAAATTTAATATATACACTGTGATCACTAATAAAAGTCAATATTCAAAGTCCAATTAAAGGTAGAAAACTACGAAACACATAATAAATCACAGAAAATGTAAACAAACTGTCCAAACAAATCGGCCATTGTAAAATATCAAACACAAATATCGAATAACATTTCGGCGTGACTGTCTGCGGCAACGTTGTCAAGTTAAAAATATTCGATTCATGGTATATTTTCTTTCTCTTAATTAGATGTGAGCCAAAAAAGGACATTAAAGTTTACATGCAGAAATTGTAAACAACTTGGCAACCAGGGCAAAGCGATGATTGCTCCATCTACGATAGCCTGCCATGATGAAAGACAAAGACATATTTATTGGAACTTGCGTTAAACCAGAAAGAGATAAATACAATGGACAAATTGTTAGGACCAATTACTCGTCTCATTGTTGTCTCTGGTGTAAATCAGCAGCGGGAATTCGTGTACTGTAGTATTCTACAAATCGACTTTATTCTACCTCACTCGCACTTTGTGTTCAAGAAAATACGCCTAAGCGAGGTCTCCAAACGTGTTGAATTCTATTAAAATTTTAAAAAGTTGTACATAACCATAAAATAAATTTAGGTGTTCGTTAGTTTGATATGATTTTTATATTTATTTGGTTGTTTTTGTGTTATAAGAATGCAATTTTTTTTTTTAAATGATAGAAAAATCTAATTTTAGTTTAACCATGTGTTTACTGTCCAACCAATGTGACCTTGATTTTTGCAAAGATTCATAATTGTTATACAGCTTATTTGTTATTGATTTTTTTTAAATCTCTGGACAATCCACGAAGGCTAAAAGCCTAAATACTAACGTACCGTGGGTGTCTTAAGCAGGGTAAGACGAAGTTTGTTAACACGGGACTTAAAAACTTGAAGATTTGGGGGAAAGGAAAGACCTCCGCTAGCAGTAGGTTCCACAGTCTAGAAACTCTAGGGATAAAAGAACGAACGAAATGGGAAGTTCGGGGCCTGTCCAATTGAATTGTATAGGGATGCATACGCGCGGCACCACGAGTTTCTCTGTTGGGAGCTGCAAGAGGAGGGATTATACTGGATAATTGGTCGGAGCAGAAGCCGTAAAATAATCTATAGAAGAGCGATAGATCTCCCACAGCTCGACGATGGGCAAGAGAAGGAAGTCTTTGAGTAAGTAAAGGATCATTAATAAGACGAACAGCCCTTCTTTAAATGGCATCAAGAATGCTAAAGGTTGTAGGGGATGCCATTCCTCAGACATAAGAACAACATTCCAGAGAGGGTCGAATTTGAGACACATACAAAGTGTATAAATTGGAAGAAGAAAAATACTTTTTGGCTCGGAAAAGAAATCCAAGCTTTTTGAAGCCGCAGTGGCTATAGATACAATGTGTTTATGCCAGCTAAGGTTATTCTCAAATGTGACGCCCACAAGGTTAAATGTGTTCCAGCTCTGCAAAAAAAAATGTCGGGTTGAGCATAACTATGAATGGGATTGGTTGTGGAAGAAAGAAGGTCGTTGATGTGAAGAAGAAACAAACTTGGTGCTAGTACTGAGCCCTGAGGCACTCCAGCATTAATTTCGTGAAAGCTTGAAGAGTGGCCGTCAACAATGACTGATATACGTCGATTAGAAAGATAACTGGAGAGCCAAGAGCAGAGTTTAGTTGGAAGACCGTAGGAGGGAAGTTTATTAAGAAGTGCGTCATGCCAGACTTGGTTGAATTTTTGAGTTTAGATAACTTTATCACATATTTTTACTTTACTGATTTAAATTATTCACAGTAAAGAACATTGATAGCCATTTATTTAAAAAAAAGGTTAAATTAATCTTAAGAAAAATTTAATTTCATAAAAGGAGGGAGTATCCGATAGACATAATAACTGCTAATGCCATAGTGCAAAATTGACTCCAAGAGTAAAAGAGAATGAAATTAAGTTAAAATCGATTAAAATCCTAACCCTTTTTTGTTTCGTGGTAAAAACAATAATTAAAAACTCAATTACTTAATAATGATATTCCGTAAATATAATTGGCAATAGCTGTATGTGTGTCCTTTTTTTTATCTTGCACAGTTAAACAGAGAAGTATTAGTACACATATAGACATTTTACGAACATTTCGAAGTTTAGTCTATTGTGACACAGAGTACCAAAAAGTGAAATTATCAACTTCTCAGTAGAAATCTACGATAGAAAGCGAGGTGTAGAATTCTCTAGAGCTCGGAATCTCGCTGCAGATGATTTTTTAAAAATCTTTTTTGTTCAAAGCGATATAAAAAATTCAAAACTTAAAATAAAAATATTCTTTAAAAAAACAAAAATATCTAAAAATTCCCAATTTAAAAATAAACAATGATTTTGTTTTAATAAAAATCAAAAATAACCCAACCCTGTCGTCGACCGAGATCGAGACCGAGAGAGAGAGAGAGAGAAATAATAAATTCCCGTCCGGGATCGATAGTTTGCGAGATGAGAAGAGGAACTTATGAAGGTAAAATCGGGATAGGAATTCCGAGTATTAAGAGAAGAGCTCTCTCTTAACTTGGTCTTTTCGAGTTTTATGTTGCGGAAAATGAAAATATTATTTTAGTATGAAAAGCTGCCAGCCAGTATACGGTGCTGCATAAAATTGTTGATTAGACAACTAGGTTTTAAAGTAAAGCTTTTTGAGTGCCATTTCCATTTAACGTTTTGTTATTCCCAAAGTTGCTGGGACTCCGGTTAAAAACCTTGGTATCGATACGAAGACCCTGTCTGGGTTATTGTTTGCTAAAAGAAGCTTTAAATAAATATACAGGGTGTCTCTAAAATAACGAGGCAGTCGCACATTTTAAACCTTTTGTTTTTGAGAAACTATTATTAATTTTTTGATAGTTGTGGTTATGGGATGGCAGAACTTTTGTCAGAAACCATAAGTGCCAATATAGCACCCAAGTTCACATTCTGGCCATCTCAGTGGATGTGAAGCAATCGTTTTCCAGTTAAGGAAATATTTTGCATGATCGTCTGTGGCGCTTCCAACCAATCAAATTATCGGTTCCAGTGCTATTTGCAAAATGACCTTAACTTAAAGATAACAACGTCAGTTTTATCATCTATAAATTTTATACTCGTTCACTATTTTGTCAAAAAAATCGTATCCAACCTCAATAACTCTGTTTCTATAATTTTCACACTCATTCACCATTTTGTCAAAAATTGATTTATTACCAATTGTGCGCGTTTGATGATTTCAATTGAGTATCTGTACTTCTCTCATATAACCATCACTCATTGAGCACTAATTTGGGATGCCTAAGATTACTTACCTTATTATTGTCCTAAACTTCTTAGTTGTCGAACTAAAGGGTGTTAACAAATTTAAAAAAAAATTGATTTTTTATAATAACTTTTATACCAATTGAGATATTTTTAAAACATTTGGGGGACTCTATGCCCCAACACACAATTTTTGGCATACAAGAAAAAAACTGTTTATTACCAGTGTCGTCCATGAGGGGTTTAGAGTAAATATTTTTCAATAAAAAAATTGTACGACACTGCATTTTTCTAAACTAAAAATAATTTTTAAAATTCTCATTAGGTTTGGAACAAATTTGACCTCTTGACTTTTTTTATTTGATGCACGGTTTTAGCGTAAATAAACAAAAACCATTTTCGGCATGGTCAAATACCTATTTAATTAATGAATAAAATATCGAAGATAATTTTCACTGTAGAATTTGATATTATCCATACAACATGAGCGTGCCGAGTAATGGTTTTTATTTATTTACGCGAAAATCGTGCATCAAATAAAAAAAGTCAAGAGGTCAAATGTGTTTCAAACCTAATGTGAATTTTAAAATTATTTTTAGTTTAGAAAAAAGCAGTGGCGTACCATTTTTTATTAAAGTTATTTACCTTAAACCATGGGAAACCCTGGTAATAATTAATTTTTCCTTGTATGCAAAACAATGTGTTTTGGTGCATAGAAGCACCCCCAATTTTAAAAATATCTGTATGATATAAAAGTTATTATAAAAAAACAATCATTTTTAAAAATTTTACCACCCTGTAGTTCAAAAAACTAAGACGCTTAGAACAAAATTTTTATATGGAGTTTTTTTATAGTTTTTATATAAGTGTAAATTTAGCCCCTAAAGTTTGTCGAATAAGTTGTGAAACACCCTGTATAATTAGAAATAATAAAAGTATATGGCAATAAAAAAAATGTTTGGTAAACTTATCCTTTTTAACACGCTTTTATTAACTTGGGTTGTCTAACTATCTATCTATGTAACGGAATCTTTGAGCCTAATTTTTACCAACTTCCAGCGATTCAATTTCTTTGAAACTTTGCACACGTATCAAGGACCGATGACAATGCAATAATTTAAAACAGTATCCCGTTAAGTTCCAGCATTTTCCAGGAAAACCGGAAAAGTGAAAAATCGTACGTTCTGGCGGAGGCGCCAGATTAGACAATTGAATAATCGAACTTGACAACATTTGCCGAGCGGGTTGGGGACCGGGATAAGGTTGCAACACCTTAGTTAAACAAGCGTGCGTCCACCCATAGGACGCAACCCCTCGGCAAACGACAGGAGTTGGTAAAATTAGGCTCAAGATTCCGTTAATACGGGTACAAACCCCAGTTACATACAAAGCAACATGAAAGCTTGTTCAGGAAGTAGTTGCGTTCATGAAACCCGCATACAACAGCGAAGCTTTAAAACGCAAATGATCGGATCACGAAATAGTTCGTAAGCAACATTATCACTATCACATCTGCTCAGAAGACTAATCTAGCACATTATCGTAACCAAATAATTGAAAAATCAAATAATAGTTTCAAAAACTAAAAAAACACGCTTTTATATGCAACCGAACTAAAAATTAGAAAATAATTTTTCATTACAAAGAGTTTGTCACTTCAGAGTAAAAAGCGTGGGGTGCATTTTACTTAAACTCAAAAATTCAACCAAGTCTGGCATGACGCACTTCTTAATAAACTTCCCTCCTACGGTCTTCCAACTAAACTCTGCTCTTGGCTCTCCAGTTATCTTTCTAATCGACGTATATCAGTCATTGTTGACGGCCACTCTTCAAGCTTTCACGAAATTAATGCTGGAGTGCCTCAGGGCTCAGTACTAGCACCAAGTTTGTTTCTTCTTCACATCAACGACCTTCTTTCTTCCACAACCAATCCCATTCATAGTTATGCTCAACCCGACATTTTTTTTTGCAGAGCTGGAACACATTTAACCTTGTGGGCGTCACATTTGAGAATAACCTTAGCTGGCATAAACACATTGTATCTATAGCCACTGCGGCTTCAAAAAGCTTGGATTTCTTTTCCGAGCCAAAAAGTATTTTTCTTCTTCCAATTTATACACTTTGTATGTGTCTCAAATTCGACCCTCTCTGGAATGTTGTTCTTATGTCTGAGGAATGGCATCCCCTACAACCTTTAGCATTCTTGATGCCATTTAAAGAAGGGCTGTTCGTCTTATTAATGATCCTTTACTTACTCAAAGACTTCCTTCTCTTGCCCATCGTCGAGCTGTGGGAGATCTATCGCTCTTCTATAGATTATTTTACGGCTTCTGCTCCGACCAATTATCCAGTATAATCCCTCCTCTTGCAGCTCCCAACAGAGAAACTCGTGGTGCCGCGCGTATGCATCCCTATACAATTCAATTGGACAGGCCCCGAACTTCCCATTTCGTTTGTTCTTTTATCCCTAGAGTTTCTAGACTGTGGAACCTACTGCTAGCGGAGGTCTTTCCTTTCCCCCAAATCTTCAAGTTTTTAAGTCCCGTGTTAACAAACTTCGTCTTACCCTGCTTAAGACACCCACGGTACGTTAGTATTTAGGCTTTTAGCCTTCGTGGATTGTCCAGAGATTTAAAAAAAATCAATAACAAATAAGCTGTATAACAATTATGAATCTTTGCAAAAATCAAGGTCACATTGGTTGGACAGTAAACACATGGTTAAACTAAAATTAGATTTTTCTATCATTTAAAAAAAATATATTGCATTCTTATAACACAAAAACAACCAAATAAATATAAAAATCATAGCAAACTAACGAACACCTAAATTTATTTTATGGTTATGTACAACTTTTTAAAATTTTAATAGAATTCAACACGTTTGGAGACCTCGCTTAGGCGTATTTTCTTGAACACAAAGTGCGAGTGAGGTAGAATAAAGTCAATTTGTAGAATACTACAGTACACGAAGTCCCGCTGCTGATTTACACCAGAGACAACAATGAGACGAGTAACTGGTCCTAACAATTTGTCCATTGTATTTATCTCTTTCTGGTTTAACGCAAGTTCCATTAAATATGTCTTTGTCTTTCATCATGGCAGGCTATCGTAGATGGAGAAATCATCGCTTTGCCCTGGTTGCCAAGTTGTTTACAATTTCTGCATGTAAACTTTAATGTCCTTTTTTGTCTCACATCTAATTAAGAGAAAGAAAATATACCATGAATCGAATATTTTTAACTTGACAACGTTGCCGCAGGCAGTCACGCCGAAATGTTATTCGATATTTGTGTTTGATATTTTACAATGGCCGATTTGTTTGGACAGTTTGTTTACATTTTCTGTGATTTATTATGTGTTTCGTAGTTTTCTACCTTTAATTGGACTTTGAATATTGACTTTTATTAGTGATCACAGTGTATATATTAAATTTGTACTTTTCAACAGATAATTTAAGGTAATATTGACATGTGACTGTAAGAAAAAATCTGTATAAAAACCAAATAAATGACATTTTTAATTAGGTGTGTGTAATTATTGAACTAAACCCCAATATTTTATATTAATAGAAAACAAAACAAGTACCTAACATTAAGGGCAAAAATAGCACAGCTATATAATTTGAATTTGGCGGGCAAACGATAAAGTCGACTCACGCGCCATCTGCGTTTACCTTCCTTGAAGACAGACAAGGAAGGCCCAGCAGCTATCTCTCTCTCGGATAATTTATTTACATTTAGTTGCTCGTCTCATTGTTGTCTCTGTTTACACGATGATTTAAATCACTTGATATAAATCAGCCCAACCCTGGTCGACGACGACCCACTTTAGCTTTATGCTGTCACTCGAAAGGAGTTTTTTTCGATAAAGAGGAAGATTTAATAAAAACACGCGTTCTATGCTCTTCACGTCGCATACCGGAATCATGGGATTAAATTGATATGGTAAAGATATTGCAAGTGAATAATTTTACCATTTTTGTTTTGTACCCAGTTTATAAAGGGGTATTTCGTGATAACAAAAATTTGGTTATTGAGCCAAAATTACAAACATTTCTTTGAAGGTGGTGGACAAGCTTGACAATATTATGGTTTCAATAATAATACAGTGATTTTATTTCAAACGCCCATTTTCTTGCTAATTTTCTAAGTTATCACGCATGTACGTGATTAATATAAGCACCAGACAAAAGCCAAATCATCTCTTTCGACTTCATAATGATTAATTAATTATTAAAAGATATCGCGTGGCAAATTAAATTTCGAAACGGAACCGCTGCCTCGAATCCCAAATTTTATTATGCAATGGAATTAGGAATATAGTTTTAATTAATGAGCCGCTTTCAAATTAGGTTAATGCCGTCTCAGGCAAGTTTGCTCATGAATTTTCCACATTAAAACGAAAGTTAAGAGCTTTAGAAAGTCGGAGGAGCATAGAGGAAACCAACCAGGTGCAACTAATAACTTGAGATGGGCGGCCGACTCTCTCTCTCTTTTTGTTTCCTTGTTCGTGCCGGCGCCATTTTATTTGTCTAATAAAGTTTTTACATCGGTTTGAGTTTGCTTTTAATTAAATTTATTTTATTTCCTAATTCTGGTTTGCTCTCGGTTGCGTCCAATATATATAGTTTAAGGGGGATATATCAATAAAATGTTTTTTTCTTATTTGTTTGTCATAATATAAGTATAGTCACTATAATCATTGAATTTTTATGTATCTATTCCAACTTAAAACGCGTTTTTCTTAAAACTATATTTTTTAAATTGGCGGACACGAGAACTCAAAAATTTATTGCACGAACTCCCTGAAATTTTGCACACATCTTTTTAACAACAGTACTTTCTATGTGAACCTACGGAATTCCATTTTTTTACATATTTTTTTAAAGTAAAAACAAAGCGGGTAGTCGATTATGGTCGATGGTATTGTTCGAAGACACCTAACTGTACGGTACAATACTTAGCAACGTCCTAAACCTACGGTATTAATACATTTTGGAGGTAAAACAAAATTTTTGGAAATGTGGAGATATCCGATCGATCGGAGATTTTTTTGCAAAATATGTACATGTATGTTTTTATCTTACAGTACCGTCAAGTAAATAAATGTAGGGTAGGGCGGGGCTAGTTGAGCATAGAGGTAAGTTGGGCAATCAAAATATCTCAAAAACTATCAACCGCACGCGAAAGCATCAAATAGCGTAAAGAAGGGGTTGCGCGAGGGGAACTCATTCTGCGACCACTAGTGGTGACGCGGCGATCGAGAAAAGTATTCGTGCGCATTGTTTATTTTGTGATTAAAAAGTTAAATAATTGCAAGCCGGAAAATTTTATCTGTGATAGTTAAATGTATTCCGTTCTCAATCAGGTAAGTGTTAATCTTAAGTAAATTTATTGCAGTTTTATATGCGTAAAGATTTTTGATATAATTCTAACCGGTTTTTTAATAAATTCACTTTTCCTTTAAAATTTCAGGTTGGGGTTAGTTGAGCTACAGTTGCCCAACTAACTCCACGGTTTTAAATATAAAATGTTTTTTATTTTTAGTATACGGACTTATAACAGTAAGACTACTAGAGTCTTCTCAAGATTTAAATGAGGCTGCGACCCGAATTTTGTGCTAGCAACAAAGAATAGCGAGCTGACATATCTAACTTATAAATTTTCTCAGGAAATAGTTCGACGATACCCAAAGGCTGGTCCAAGAAAAGCCAAATCAAACAGAAGATAAAGAAAAGCTGCAATTTTAACCAATACAGAAGGAATTACAAGAGAAGCAAAATAAAACTGCTAAAAAACTTTTAAAAACGAAGATGAGTCAATGGAATTTTAAAATTTTTAAATAAAATTTTCTAACAAAAACATTTTTAAATAAAGATATAGAAAAAAGTTATAATTTTAAAAATTTAAATAAAATTTACAAACTAAAAGTTTTTTGAAAAATTTGTAAGGCATTTCTTGCTAGATATTAAATCCAATAGTTAAGTTAAGCTAGGTACGTTGCTGTTTTATTAATGATATTTGTTGTTTTGACTATAAGATTATAAATATAAACACAAAATTGTCAAAATGTATTTTTTTGTAAACGTATCTAACATTCAATCCATGATTTGACTATACTTTTTAAGTGCTCCACTAGCCCCATACCCTTGCTCAACTTACCTCACCTATGGGGTACGTTGGGCATACTTGACTAACTACAATAAAATAGATGTAGCTCCTAAATTCAACTTATTAGAAAGAAATTACTATGGACACTATTGCTAAGGGATAAATTGCTAATCCATCAGTATGCATTATGAGCCCCTAAGACTTATTTTTGAGGAGCTATAACTGATGAAGTGAAAAATTGCTCAACTAGCCCCGCCCTACCCTACCCAAAAAATATTTGTTGTTTTGTTATTTTCACCAAGTAAATGCTGGAGTCCCTCAGGGCTCAGTTCTGGCACCAACATTGTTTCTTCTTCACATCAAAGACCTTCTCTCGTCCACAACTAATTCCATTCATAGTTTTGCCGACAATAGTACCCTTCACTCCAGTTTTCAGGTTCCTAAACCCATCACTAAACCTGATTTGTAAAACAAACGCAGGGCGATGCAGATATCTCTTTCGCAGGATATTAATTTAATATTGGATTGGGGCGCCAAAAATCTCGTCCATTTTAATGCATCCCAAATACAATCATGTTCCTTGTCGCGAAAAGAGTCATCAAATACTCATCCTCTACTTATGAGCGGCCAAGTTTTACAGAGCAAAGACACCTTTAATCTTGTGGGCGTCACATTTGAAAGTAACCTTAACTGGCATAAACACATTGTATCTATAGCCACGGCAGCTTCAATTCGGTACGTTAGTATTTAGGCTTTAAACCTTCGTGGTTTGTCCAAAGATAGAAAAAAAATATGGTTATCTTAATATTAAAACTGGTAATTTCTAAAATGTTTTCATGAAAACGAATTTCATAATAACAAATTTCCAATTTTTAAGAAATGGTGAGATTGAATTTTAGCTCTTTTATTTTCAGCTTAATTTGGGAAGGGAATAAAATTGCATAAAAATACAACAATTATAAATGTACACATTTACACATGAATAACAATAATTATCGTCTAAATCTATCAATAAATAATTAGTGTATAGTTAATATTTACTGTTTAAAGGGCATACTGGTCACGCTGGTATCTTTTTTCTACTCTGGGTAGACGGTCTTTAAGGGATTTATGAAATTTAAAAGGATATATATAATTAAAAAAGTTCGAATATTAATAGACCGTAAGCCAGATGCACAATTTTGTCAGTTATTTCCTCTTAGTCCATACCTCGTAAAATGCTTCAAGAGGGTTGTACATATATCATCGTGAGCGTCAGCTGCGTCTTCGATGATGGAATGATACAGGGTGCTCCAGAAAAAGATCAATATTAAACTTAAGTTTTTTTTAATGGAGCACCATGTATATTAGGTTATTTTTGGATTGTAGCATTAAAAATAATGTAAGTCTTATCAGCGATCCCTATACCAAAACTGAAAGGTTTTTAGGATATTATGGAGTTTTGAAAATATCATGACAAAAACAAAATTTAAATATATCCTACCTTACTTACGATTGACTTTATATATTATGTTAGATTGCTAGAATATAAGGTTTACAATCACCTACATTTAAATTATTTATTAGAAATTATTCATTAACCAGAACTAACCAGTAACTAATATTTACTATTATATTAATATCTGGACACCCTGTATAATTTTAGTAAAAATATAAATGTAAGTGATGGTACAGGTAATATTCTAGCAATCTAACATAATATACAAAGTCAAGCGTAGGAAGATAAGATATTATATTAACATTTTATTTTTTGTCATGAATTATTTAAAAATCTCAAATTCCTTAAAAACCTTACATTTTGGTATAGGTATCGCTGATAAAATTAACGTTTTTTTTTATTTTTAAAAGACAACTTATCCACATTTAGGGATATATTCATTTAAAAAAATACTTCGGTTTTCACCCTGTACAAACCACGATTATCCGACATAATGTTTTGGTATAAACGAACTTTAATTCGAGTTCGATTCGAAAGCAAATCCAGTCCCTTGATATCACTGGATCATTAGTCGTGCTCGATTTGCCGACGAAGAAGAAAATCGATTGGTAACTGCCGAACGGATTATTCATTTCATTTCACCGCAATTTACCGCTCATTTTTTTTTTTTGTTTTATTTTAAAGCCGATTATTATCTTTCAAAAAAAAACTTATAGAATTTCTTTGTTCTTGCAAGTGGTCATTGAAAATTACCATTTTTTTATATTTTTTTTTGCAAGAAAGTAGTTTTTACTAAGTAGGAAGTTTGTACCCAGTAGCGCAGTGAACAGAGTGTTTAATCTCTAACCCAGAAGGGCCGAGTTCGATCCCCAACCGGGTAGACATTTTTAGGTAGTACGTGGTACATGGTACGTTAGGTAGTGCTGTAAAATTCAAAAACTGCATGTTTCTCTGCTTGGACAAGGTTGCCGGAACAGGGGAAAAGATGGACTAAACATCTAATAAGCCGACACCCACGGTACTGTGGTACAGAACCTTAACAATAAACAAACTTTACCCGAAACCCTCACACCTCTAGTCATATTATTATAACTATTAAGTAACAATTAATAAACATATTAACAAATATGGTAAATGTGCCGAATAGGGTTTTTTTAGACTGCTTTTTAACACGCTTTTATTAGCTTGGGTTGTATCTATCTATCTATCTATCTATCTATCTATCTATCTATGTAACGGAATCTTTGAGCCTAATTTTTACCAACTCCCAGCGATTCAATTTCTTTGAAACTTTTCACACGTATCAAGGACCGATGACAATGCAATAATTTAAAAACAGTATCCCGTTATCCTGATTAGGACCGCCAGGATAAATAAATTCCTTTACAGATCCTCTGTGTCCTAATACTACTCTTGACAAAATGGCGAAGGAATTTTTAGTGAATAAACTAGAGCATTTTTACATACATACATACATACATGCATATCGAACTAAAAAATGAAAAATAAATAATAGTTTAAAAAACTAAAAAAACACGCTTTTATATGCAACCGAACTAAAAATTAGAAAATAATTTTTCATTACAAAGAGTTGGTCACTTCAGAATAAAAGCGTAGGGTGCTTAATATATTAAATGTTATAATTATTCTATTTGCAAATATCTATGAGGGAAAAGTTATGAAAAAATAGTAAAATGCACCCACGCTTTTTACTCTGAAGTGACAAACTCTTTGTAATGAAAAATTATTATCTAATTTTTAGTTCGGTTGCATATAAAAGCGTGTTTTTTAGTTTTTTAAACTATTATTTATTTAATAAAACACCAGTAACGCTAATCCAAAATATCCAGTTTTTAATTAATTATAATTAATGAAACATCCGGGACCGGGATGTGAATAGGGGTGCTGGACAGGGTAAAATAAGTAAAATAAATTGATTTTGCTACATAATATTTTTTGTCTTCAAACCTGAAATTAATATTTTTTTGAAATTATCGTCGTTATTAAACTTACTGGAGAACCTTGTAAACCTTATTCAAGCCCAATTAGTGAGAAATTTTGAGTAAATCCCTCAATTTTGGTTGATTATTATGTTACACCACGATGAAAATCGATATGTAGACAACAGCCGGGCATTAAAGTATCAGCGTTTCCTTGGGCTATTCGTCTTAATTAATCGTTGTTTCTTACTATTAGGCTAAATTGAGGGTTACATTGTACTACAAGATATTTATCTTGAGAAAATACCTAAAAATACACTTCCCACAAAAATTATCGCATAGGCTCGAATTTTCCCATAAGCTTCAAGAAAAAAAAACTTTAATTAAAATGATAATATCTGTTTTAATAATTAAATGATTGAGACAATTAAAACAAAAATAAATGGTAAGGAAAGGTCAGTTATAACTTCGGTTTAACCATTTTTATTCTCTGTTAACAATATATCCTATAGGGTGATTAAAACTTAAAAAAAAGAATAATTTTTAATCTCTCTGTATGATGTGCTCTTAAAAGGGAGTAAATTTATTTGTGAATAACTTTTATGCCCTTACTTATTTTATTAAGGGCGATTAAAAATACTTCATTTTTTCAAAAACTTTCAATTACCCTTTAGGATGTATTGATAACACTAAATAACGACGGTTACGCCAAAGTAATAGCTTCACCTCGGCCTAAAATTTTCTTTTTTAATTGTCTTGAAAAATGATATGACCATTTAAATTAGAGTAGTTTTGTAAGAAATTTATGGAAAAAATGGAGCATATGTGATATATTTTATGGCTAGTGGAGTTTTTAAAAGCACTAAATGCTTATATCTTTTAATTTCATATCAGTATTGTTACTATACTTTGGGACCTTTATATTGAGAAAAATACCTAGAATAATTTTTTTATTAAACATGTTAAGAAAATTAAAACTTTTATATACTATGAAGACCTATGGGGAGGAACTGGGCTAATGATTGCGTCTCAAAAATGTGGTAAATAGTTTACCAAAAATGTGGTAAACTATTTACCAAAAACTTTTTCAGATTTTTAGCTAGTTTGTAAGTTTTTGGTAAACTGTTCACCACATTTTTAGTAAACTATTTACCACATTTTTGAGACGCAATCGTTAGCCCATTGTCCTTCTGACGTCTTGTTAAGATTTTATTTTATTGGATTAACATAATTTCAACCGAGAGCTAATAAACCTTTGTATCTGAAGTAACTTTGTATTAAATATTTTATTATTTTATTTCTTTTAAAGTAATCTTAACTTTTATTATATTGTGCAAGGACAAAATGTTTTATTTTATTTTATTCTGGAGAAAAGCCAAATAATATTTTGTTTAAACGTAATCTCCCAGAAAACAAATAAATCATAGAAAATACCTAGGAAGTAACTATGGTTACTGACTTTTTAAACCAATAAAATACCATTTTTATTGTGGGTACTAGGGTAACTGACTTTTAAAACCAGTCTAAAATATTTTTCGTTCACGTTTTCTTAATTTAAAGTGCCCAAAATAAAAACAAACATTTTTGAACAAAAATATCAAAACAATGTAAAAAATATCTCAATCGCTATTATGAAAAAGTTTACAAACCTTATATGCCGTTTTTATTATAAGACGATATGTTGCTCTTAGACCTTTTGGTAAGTAGGGTTTTTTAAAAAAAATGTTTACTGTTAAAAGTTGATTTTCAGGGTTTTACTTCATCTTGTAATAAAAATGAGTCGCAAATTTCTCAAGTAGTAAAAGACAACTGCATACTATAACTATAAAGATACTCAGAATAGGTGCATCATACTTTTAAGATTATGTTTGCAGACAAGAACGTGTGTATCATATTCCTAAATGTACTACGTATTCGGTGTCAAGTTATACATTTACACCACTCCACATTTTTTATTTTTGTTTTGTCAAGTAAGTACAAATAATATTTTAGGAAGTGCAAATTAATAACTTTACCTCGGTTTCTGGTACCCGTGACCCCTTTCGCCTATAATTTTATTTAAAAAAATACAAAGCCAAATTGAAAAATATCCATCATCTAATATTGATTGGCTTTGTTTTCAATACTAAAAAACGTTCGGTTTATGGATTTTTTTCGCTATATAATATAGTTCAATCGGAATTTAATAATTTTTTTATACCTTTTACCTTTTTTTTTTTAAAGTTTGCATTTTGTAGATTTTTTTGCTAAATCGAGAAACATTTTTATCTGATTCCTCGTATTTTTTAAATCTAAAATTGTTTAGTTTTAATTTAAAAAAATACCTTTAACACTAACTTAAAAATCCAGTTTTAAAATAGTTTATAATGTATTAGTTAGGCTACAATACAGAACTTGGCAGTTATTACTCATTCGTAAAAACACATATTTTCTAAAATTTTCTATTCTGCACTTATTTTAGTTCTGAAAGGGTCTTTTTTCCACACTACAAAAATTTTGAACTAGATATTAGCGAGCCGCAATGAAAGATATTTATGCACTTCATGTTTAAAAGATAATTTTGCTTTGGCCAAACCAACTCAGAAGGTGGAAAAAACGCACTCCACAGACACCAATATTTCCACAAAAAAAAAATTTTAGTCCGCTATTAATTTGCAAAATGCCACAAATTGTACATTTACCAACAATAAGTACAAGTAGGATATTTTTTTCGCCCTTTCGGGGTCATCCCACCCAGGCCCGACGACCGCCTCCCTAGGTGGTGCACTGCAGCCTGAAGGCTTATTGTACCTTGACCCCTACTCCTTCCCATTCACACACCATTCATTCCATAACTTGGATGGTTGTTACTCGGTCCGTTCGTTCACCCCCGAGCAGAACACCGCGTGCCGTTGCCCAAAACCGACAACGCCGGTCACCCATCCAAGTTATGGGCGCGCACTTCACTGCTTAACTCTCCGGAGATCGACGCTGCCGATACAACCGGAGCAGCCACAAGCGCGCAAGTAGGATATTAGGTAGCATTGTAATAAATAAAAAAAAATAATAAAATTTTGCTTTTATGTTTTCCTTACGTTCGTAGAAAAAATAGCGTTCCTAACATGTGCCGAAAGTGCCTTTTCGAATTTGACTGCAACTGCAGTCACGTAGGCAAAAGTGCACTTTTAGCACTAGTTAAGAAATATACTATTTTAATTTTATATCATTAAAAATAAAGCTGCATGTAAAAAAAAACAAACTAAAAAAATTTGTAAAGATTCATGCATAATACAAAGCAAACACTTTAAATTTCAAGCTCATCCAATGTTGCAATATTCATCTTCAAAAAAAACCCTTGTTCAAAAGTTTCAATTGAATTTCCATCCGATTTAAGTTTAGTGCATCTCTCGCCTTAGCAGGTCACGCATTCCAGAACTTTTCGAGCGAAAACTTGAAAGTTAAATCATTTTCTTCGAGTACGCTCGAATCAAATTATTATATTTTGAAGTATTTTAACTGGCAATTTTTCCGACTCATATAACTCTTTTTGGTACACCATAATACAATCCTGGTCAAAAAAATCCGTGCAAACAAAATTTTGTTAAAATTCAATCCTAAATAACTTTTTTTTCACGACCATTAAAAAAATGATGTTTTTTTCATCGATAACATGAAGTTAAAGTACTTCATTCTAGTACACAACAACATAAAGTGTTAAAAAAGTAACTTTTTAACACTTCAAAGCTTTTTTTTACACTTTGAATAAGTGTTTTGTTTCAACGCCTACTACAATAAACTTAAATATCAATTTTTGCAATGTAACAGTAAACGCGACTGGACCAAACGGTCAAGTTACCTTTTGATTTCGTCATTATTTCTTTTAGTTCATGTGTCACTAGTTTTAAAATTTGACAGTTTGCAAATAAATTTAATAAAAAATATTAAAAATTAATAGGAATAATGAATTTGGATGACTAAGAAATTGAAAAGGAATTTATACTGTTTTAGTAATATTTCTACAAAAAGTAAGTACATACAATTTTCTAAAATTTAATATTAAATGCATAGTTATAAGAAGGATAATTGTCTCTTAAAAAATAAGGAGGCTATGATTTGTTGTTGAGCTGAGAGATATAGTAAATTTGTAAAAGGTTATTTTTTCTTTTTCAAATCCCGAATTATTATTTTCTGCTTTTTCGTAGACCCGAATTTTAGCTACTTTGCAAAATTATAAAAGGATATGACGATGACTTTCTATTGGGGTAATAAGAAATCTGAAAATGTATTTTAAGCTAAACATAAATATACAACATTTAATCTACTTAGTTTATTATTAGCCTTGTTTACTAAAAAAAGTACAAAGAGTTTAAATAATAAGAGCTTATTGTTGTGTTTCCGATGCAGTCTCAAGTGAAGTCTCGCTACTTTTGTCCAAGATTTTTTTACCTTTTTTCTTATCAGTTTTTGTACTTACAATTGCCTTCCTACTCTTTTTGCTACTTCTTGAGTGTAAGGGACGGATACAAGATTTTTTTATAATTTTACAAGGTTTTCCATTTTAAAATTTAATATGTTTTGTCCTACACTGTATATCCTAAAAGATAAAAGCATTCTGATGAAAGATATGGATTCTACAGAAATCTACCCAACAAAAACGAGTGCTTTTTTATTTATTTTATACGTTAAAAAATAAAAAAGTTGGGAAGATGTATCTCTATTACGCTTCTAAGAATAATTTAAAATTATTTTTCAGATTTGGATGGTCATATTTCCGAAACTAATTGAGATAGACACATCAAATGTAGTATTTTTTAAAAGCATTTTAAAAGATTTTTTTGGTGGTGATATAATATTCAGGGTATTCCATTTAAAAAATCATACCTATTGTCGTACCCTGTATATCATATGAGATAATAATCATCGGATTACTGATTAGAATACTACCAAATTAACCAAACAAGCTGACATTTTAGTTTATTTTGTACAATAAAAAATAATAATGTTAAGGGGGTGTAAATTTATAATAACATATAATAAGTTTTAGGTTTCCAAAAAGCATTTGTAATAATTTATAATATTTTTCCAGTAAAAAGCACCTCATTTTAAGTTAGATTGGTAAGTTTCAGAATTTTGACCAAAAAATTAATTTCTATCCCATAGTGCGATGACCAGCTGCATCAACCGGCATATCATAAAAAGAAATATAGCAAAGGCGGCCGCGAAGACAAGCATGCCGATTTATTTGCTTTAAACTTTTTGTGATTTTTTTCTTATCAAAGAGCACCGAATTTGCTACTTTTAAACTGTTCCTTCTTATACATACAATTTTCTAAAATTTAATATTAAATGCATAGTTATAAGAAGGATAATTGTCTCTTAAAAAATAAGGAGGCTATGATTTGTTGTTGAGCTGAGAGATATAGTAAATTTGTAAAAGGTTATTTTTTCTTTTTCAAATCCCGAATTATTATTTTCTGCTTTTTCGTAGACCCGAATTTTAGCTACTTTGATTTTTATTTCATACAATAGATTATTCTGTGAATTGTTCATATAATATGCAAATAGTTCTGAGCATTAAATAATAATAATACTTGATTCTGGGAAACATAAATCAGAAATAGTAAAGGGTGAAGTGCTTGGATTTTCGGCAAATGGATCGTGGGGCGATGTATCATCAAAATGTGAGGTAATTATTCTGGGAACTAGCGTTTTAGATAATAACTTTAAATTTTATGATACCATATTTTGAAAAGATTTGTTCAGGTACGTACAGTTATCGGACCAGACAATTTCTTGTTTATTGGATGGTCTGTTTGTTGGGTACACGCCTGGAAAGAATGGGACCGCTTCGGTCCTGGTCCCGGGGTATACGAGCTGACCCTGTTCAGCCCAATTGACCCCTATGAACTGGCCGGTCGCCTGAAACAAAATAAAAGAAAAACCCTCAAAAAATTCTAATTAAAAAACGACGTTTCGGTGGCAAGTCTGCCACCGTTGTCAAGTTAAAAAATTAAGTTAAAAAATAAAATATAACTAATATTTAACTAAATATGATTAAAATTTAAGATGTATTTTTGTATTGCAAACTGAAAAATAGTTTGACATATGTGTCATGAGTGACATAAGTAACTGGTGTATTTATTATTTGTAAGACAAAAAGGTAATGAGTTAGTTGATTTTTAGTTTTCCTGAAGATACTTCAGTATCGAGCAAAGGCAACCAAGTGTTATTTAAATTAACTGAAATTGATGCTACACAATTATCTTTATTTAATAATATATACGCACTTTCTTTGATTTTGCGTTTTTTAGAACGATGTTTCCTTTGCTAAAATACTCGAAGCATCCCAGTTTATTCTATGATTGTTATCAAATGCGTGTTGGCAGATTTTTGGTTAATGAAATTCTATGTTTTTAATGTATGATCTGTGTTCTTTTTATGCGTTTAGCTAATGGTCTACAAATTTCACCTATATAAAACTTATCGCATTCGCAAGGTATTTTATAAATGACATTTTTGTATTTTCATTTAAGTTGTATGGTTTTGTTTTTGTTAACTGAGATCTAATGGTGTTTTGTGTTTTAAAGATTGTGCGAATATTAAATTTATTTCCTATTCGTTGAATTTTGTTTGATAGTCCGGGAATGTATGGTAAAAATAAATTTCTAATAGGTCTATTTTGACTTTGTCTTATATTTAGATTTTCAAATTCAAGAAAACAATTATTTATAAAATCAAGAGGATAATTATTTTGAATTATAATATCTTTTAAATAATCTGCGTGCATTTTATTTTTGTGGGTCTGGTGATTCCGTTTACACCCAATTTACACCTATTAGGGGTAGCTTTGCCATTTGTGCGAGAAGAGTTTACCTGAGAGAAAAAGGAATAGTACTGTTTTTAAGTAGGTGGTCACCGATTAAATGTTAAAAATAGAAACTAAAATGAGTAAAATAAATACCTATTAAAAAAAAATTAACCCGGCTTTAAAAAGATAATTAAAACTCACTAAAAATTTAAAAATAATTAATAAAAAAAAAAATAAAAATGAAGATATATGAATGGTATTAAAGTATAAAAATCTTTGGTAATTATTTACAAATTTGGTATACAGGGGTTTTGAGGTGGTTATTACGATCTAAAAGAGTTTTAGACGAACCTTAATTCACTATTCCCCCTTCTTTTTGCACTCAATTCTTCAGTTTTCTGCTAAATTGCAACTTTTTTTATCTTTGGACAAACCACGAAGGCTTAAAGCCTAAATACTAACAGTACCGTGGGTGTCTTAAAGCGAAGTAAGAGGGAGTTTGTTGACAAGGGACTTGAATACTTGAAGATTTGGGGACAAAGGAAAGACTTCCGCTGGCAGCAGGTTCTACATTCTAGAAACTCTAGGGATAAAAGAACGAACGAAAGTGGGAAGTTCGGGGCCTGTCCAGTTGGACCGTAAAGGGATGCATACGCGCGGAACCACGAGTTTCTCTGTTGGGAACCGTGAGTGGAGGAACTATACTGGACAATTCTTCAGAGCAGAAGCCATGGAAGTACCTATAAAAAGCGATAAATCCCCCACAGCCCGACGATGGGCAAGAAAGGGAAGCCTTTCTGTAAGTGAAGGATCATTAATGAGATGAATTGCTCTTCTTTGAATAGAATCAAGATTGCTTAGGGTTGTGGGGGACGCCATGCCCCAGATATGGGAACAATATTTCAAGGAAGGTCGGATTTGGGACACATATAAAGTGTATAAATTAAAAGGGGAAAACTACTATTTGGCTCGAAAGAGAAATCCAAGCTTTTTGAAGCTGCCGTGGCTATAGATACAATGTGTTTGTGCCAGTTAAGGATACTTTCAAATGTGATGCCCACAAGATTGAAGGTGTCTTTGCTCTATAAAACTTGGCCGCTCATAAGTAGAGGATGAGTATTTGATGACTCTTTTCGCGACAAGGAACATGATTGTGTTTTGGATGCATTAAAATGAACGAGATTTTTGGCGCCCCAATCCAATATTAAATTAAGATCTTGCGAAAGAGATATCTGCATCGCTCTGCGTTTGTTTTCCAAGTCAGGTTTAGTGAAGGGTTTAGTAACCTGAAAACTGAAGTGAAGGAGTGTGGACCAGAGAAGGTCGTTGATGTGAAGAAGAAACAATGTTGGTGCCAGAACTGAGCCCTGAGGGACTCCAGCATTTACTTGGTGAAAGCTTGAAGAATGGCCGTCCACAATAACTGATATACGTCGATCAGATAGATAACTAGAGAGTCAAGTACAGTGTTTAGTTGAAAGACCATAGGAGGGAAGTTTATTAAGAAGTGCGGCATGCCAGACCTGGTCAAAAGCTTTGGATATATCAAGAGCAACGATCTGGACCTCACTGGATCTCACCTAGAAACTCAAGAGACTTATTCCAACAGTGTGATAAGAAGAAAAGAAGATCTGCTGTAGATCTTTTGTGGCAAAATCCATACTGCCTGTCATGCAAAATTTTGTGTTTTTCTAAGTACTTAAGAATTTGTGAATTAATTAATTTTTCCATTACATTACAAAGAACTGAGAGAATTGAAATTGGTCTATAATTAGATGGAAGGGATTTAGATCCTTTCTTGGGACTTAACTTAACATTTAATTTCCACCTCTAAAAACCCCATTTTTCTATTTATGTTATTAAATATTGGGTAATAATTTAGCTTTCAATCAAGAATTAAGTGCCAAAAAAAAGGGAGGAAATAGTGAATTCAGGTTAGTTTTGGTTATCGAGTTTGATGATGAATATCTCGAAAACAAAAAATTCTTTCTGATTCGTAAACAGCGCCCCAAAAAACCCCGTATTCCAAATTTCATTAAAATCGGCGATATGTCCAGTTTGTAAATAATTACCAAATTCTTTGGTATGTGTTTAGTTATTAACATGTAGTAGTTCAGTGAAATGTTATTACCCGACTACTTTTTTCTATTTTTTATTCATTATTTTTAAATTTGTAGTAAGTTTAATTTATCTTTTTGTCGGTTTAATCAAAAAAAATATAAGTGAAAAACACGAAATTCATCTAATTTTTAAAGATTTTTTTAGCAAAATATTAATCTAATATCAGCTGATTCACCAAATTGCAACACTCTACTACCTAAGCGTGAGTTTTTATTCAAACATCTTCCACCCTATTCCAGATCCCCTTTTGTTTTATTTCTACCAAGGCATATTTGACATCTTACAAGTTCTAATCTAAAGAATATTACCGAAAAAGAAGGGAAGCGAAAGACAAAAAAGAAAGAATTATCGAGAGCCGAAGTGTAAAAAGGGACGGTAAGTCCACATCATCTTGAATGGCGATTAGGGACGACAAGAATGTTAAGTGGGTCTTCGCAGGGTTAAAGGGCTGAATCAGTAATTAAAGGGGAGGGTCACGACTAAATATATTCATTAATCTTAAACCCTATAAAAATGCAGGCTTTGAGAAATTGAGGTCGATAATTCCAGTACGTTACAAAAATTATAGTTAAAAAAACTTAAAAACACGCCGTTAAAGCACATCGATCTAAAAAGTTAAAAATCACTTTAAAAATAATATTAAAACAATAATAAACGAGAAATACTAGTAATATTGTAAAAGAGCCTCGGGCGCTCGATATACGAAATATATGGCACAAAACGGCCACGCTTTTTACATTAATACTACTATTTTTCGTTTGTTGTTGTTTTAAAATTATTTTTAACTGTTTACATCCATGTGCTTTTAAAAGCGTGTTTTTAAGTTGTTTTAAATTATATTTATTTTTTACTTTTCAGTTTGATTTTTACTGTCAAAAAGAATATATATATATATATATATATATATATATATATATATATTATACTCCCTTTAAAGACAGTCTAAAGAAAGCATCCTGCTCTATGCTATCCAATACGACTCTCTTCCCAGACTGGTTTCGCCTGCCTTACAGGAACTCATCAGTGAGGCTGTATCGAGTCGTGATAAATAGTATAGAAAACCAGCGTCTACTTATTAGACAAGTATCATTGTCTAGCGGTAGTTAATATCCTACCGCTTCAATTCATTTTCTCATTTCTATTTCTTATTTGTAAAATTCGCCATGAAAAATCTAGCATATAAATTAACCGCTAGCGCGAGTCGCTTTCCTCCTCTTTCGGCAACGCGACAAGTGTATTGCAAATATAAAACGGACCGAAGTATACACCTCATGCGGGGTTTTGTTTACGCTTTGCCGCTCCGTTGCCATGACAACGCTATACTTGCCGTTGGCCAGAATCGCGGGTGGAAGTATCAGGTGTATTGTTTGATAAATCGTTAGCCCTAAAAAGATAGTATAGGTTTTGGTCGTTTCGTTGGTTTTCACGTATTATTTCGATTGTTTCCGTTTGAGTATTATTGGAGACAGTGATTTTTCACAGGAACAAATTAAAGGACAGTACAGAGCACTTCTCTATAAAATGATCATATTTTGATGGAAATAGAAGTAAGATTCGAAGATTGATACAAACTACAATTTCTTTGTCTTGCTGATACTGCAAAGTTTGGCCAGTACAACCAAACTTTTCCCACTGATTCTTTTTCAAAATTTATTGGAGATATATGCCGAATCATTTTCAAAAAATCAGCGGCTTAAAAATAAACTGGACCTAATATTTGCTGATGAAAGTTATAGAAATATTTCATTGCAGCAGTTAGCGAAACAAGTTGGCGCTAATAAAGATATTTTTACCGAGGCGTATAAACTTTTTTCGCTAATTTTAACGATACTGTCTACAAGCGTGTCAGTGGAACGGAGTTTTTCTTGTCTTAAGCGTTTAAAAACTTTCTCAAGAAACACTATATCCCAAGATAGACTTTAATCTTTGGCCAATATTTCAATTCAAAAGGGTCTTCTACAGGAACTGATAAAAACTTAACCATTTTATGAATATATAATTGGTAAATTTGCTGCATTAAAAGATAGAAGGATTGATTTGGTGTATAAAATGTATGTAAGTTAAGATATTAAGACTTTTTACTTAGAATTTTGATAGTTGAGTATTTTCAATTTTGCTAAAATGGTGAATGAGCTTTTTCTCTTCATGCACTACACCTGTTTTTAAACCCGCAAGCCGCCACTGCCACCAGTACCTACCAATCTGCAGTAAATTGCAAAAAAATGTCCAAATTGTGGATCTTTTCAGGTTTTTGGGCTTTAAAAAACTTTATTTAAAGGTCACATTCCAAATACGGATCATTTTTAAGAGGCAAAAAATTCATTAAAAACCATCTCTGGGTGTAACTTTATTCTTAAAAACTTTTAAAACTTTTTATTGGTGTGGCATTTCGTTACAGAATACAACGGCTCTAGTTAATAAATAAAAAGGCAAACAAAATAATCGTATTGGGACTGCTTTATCTTAACAGACAGTCGAAAGAAAAGTTCTGCGAAAACTTTCGAAAGTACTCGAGAAAGACTAAGAAATCCGTCTGTCCGAAAAGATAAGACAAATTTGCAGTCATGTTCTATCAAAACTTTCGAAAGTTTTACTCGGATTTGCGAATACAATGAAGCTCTGGCATTGGAAAACTAAAACTACATTTTAAACTTGGATTGAAAACTAAAATTAAGCGACTTGGCAACGTTGCAGTTGCAAATTTAGAACATAATGACATTCCATAATCCGGTTTTGCTTTTTGTTGTTGCAGTTAATATTCTATTTTTTAAAGAATTTTTGTGATTTATGGGATGAATGTAATAAAAAATAAGAAAATAGTTAGTCTACAACTAGTGTTAAGCGTTTAAGTGGTTGCCATCATGGATTTCGTTAAAAATTCAGCAATGAAGCAAAACGTGCGAAGTCAGTTTTGGTTTATCTGCAGTTCAAGTCTAAATAACGAAGAACTTACGCTTTATGACTATATATAAAGTTTCTCTAAACACTGACTATTATCCTTCTTTGTGATATTTAGGTTGTCAGACAATAATGCCTAATATTTTTCGTGAAATTTAATAACTAATCAGGTAATTTATGTAAAATATTCTTCGCCAAAATGAATCTAGACACCCATTTTTATCAGCTGTTTGACCGAATTGCAACACTGTGCTCTTTAATTTAAATTCCCAATAGTTGACATTCTGTTTATATTTGAGATTAAGAAGAGTTGCCAAAGAAAATAATGTGTCCTTTTGAAACATGCTTGCAGGACCTTATTTTCTGTGGTCAGTCAAAATATTGTTGTGTTGTAAATACAGGGTAATTAAAAATTACTATATACATATACAGGGAGTCTCTAAAGGTGTGGAATTTAAAATTTGCTATTAATTTTATTGGTTACTCATGAGGGCGTCACCAGCACCTTTCACAATTAAAACCAAAATGACTTTTAGAGCCACTTTGTATGCAGTTTTTAGATCTTTTCATTAAAATTCTTATACTTTAACATATTTTTCGGTAAAAGTTCGATATACGGTTTTCGCTATTTTAAGAGATTTTCGAAAAATTCTTTTCAGGGCGTTTCTATAGGTCGATTATGACACAAAGCTGTGTGCGCGTTTTCAAAAATCCATTTCTATAATTTATTATTAATCAAAACATACTTACGGGACGGCGGAGTGAACAGGGGTGCTGGGTGGGGACAAAAAAGTATAAATCCAACGTCAAACACAAGAAAACAATAATGCACTGCACTCGGGGCACATAAAAAATGTAAATTAATTTTAAAAACTATTAAATTTTTTAAAAATTATCCCACACATGAGATTCTCGTCCGCCATTAATTCAAGAAATTATGAAAACGACAGTCTCGATAGAGGCAACGTTGCCAAACTTCTTATGAAGATTTCACACCAAGCCTATTTCGGAGATTCCCATTCAAATCTTCGTAGATGCCGTGCATCATACACTTACTAAAATCCACCATTTCCATAAGAAACAATGGTATTTTTGTAGAAATACCTCCTTCCTAATGCTTAGGATTTTTTTCTCTACAAATTATAATAAGAAGAAGGTATAACTTAATTTTTCACATGAATTTTTGTCCTGTATCTTCCTTTTTTGCAGCTGTTTGGCAACATCGCAAGACATTTGCAAACTCATCTTTTCTATGCAGTGACATTCGTGACAGCCATGGCGGGATTGTTGTGTAAACTATTATTTATTTTTATTTTTTTAAACAAATTTTTGGACATTTTTGTAAACAGAAAGTGCGGTGTGTACTGTGAAATACTGTTTTTGGGCGTTTAATGTAGGATTTCTACTGTTTTGTCCCCACCCAGCACCCCTGTTCACTCCACCGTCCCGTAAGTATGTTTTGATTAATAATAAATTATAGAAATGGATTTTTGAAAACGTGCACACAGCTTTGTGTCATAATCGACCTATAGAAACGCCCTGAAAAGAATTTTTCAAAAATCTCTTAAAATAGCGAAAACCGCTATATCGAACTTTTACCTATTTTTCATAAAAAATATGCTTTGTAAAAGTTGATTTGAGCAGCCGTTTTGAGATATCTGGATATAAAAAAACACTTCCGGTATGGCCAGGTCTAAGCTTACAGGGTGTTTTAAAATTACATGCTAATCTTTTAGAGCGTGAATCCGTGGGTAATTTAAAGAAGAAAAGTTCAAATAAAGCTATATTCTAAATGGCCCACCTTTTGAGATACGGAGTGGTAAAAAAACTTATTTTTACTACCCTTTATCTCAAAGGTTAATGTATTTATACTTTAAAAGATTAGCGTCTAATTCTAAAACACCATGTAAACTTAAACCATACAGGACGTGTTTTTTTCTCCAGATATCTCAAAAACAGCTGCTCAAATGAACTTTTACCAAGTAATTTTTTTATGTAAAATATGTTGAAGTATAAAAATTTTTATTTAATACCTACATACAGAGTGGTTAAAAAAGGTATTTCGATTTTAATTTATGCAAGATACCGCAATTGTCGACCTCTAAAATTTACAATAAAATTGATAGCAAATTCCCTACTTTGTAAAACCTCCTCTAGGCAAATATTGTGACATGGCATATCATATTAATAAAACTATTTAAAAAACCAAAACCAGAATACATTTTTGCCACCCTGTATCTGCGAAATCATCCACTTTTCGCTTAGATCGTCATACTTTAGCCTCAGAAATTTGTAGTAGCATTTTGTTTGTACTTTTTAGAGACATCCTGTATTTTAAGGACCTTTTTTGAGGTCAAAAAGTACTTTTTCTATAAAAATTTATTATTGTGAGCTATGGCCACATTTCTGCATCTCCCCGGTAGCGCAATGAACAGACTTTTTGATCTCAGAAGGTCCGGGTTCAAACTTATTTTTAAGGAGGTTTGGAATAGGAGCCTAAGGCCTAAGGGCCATTTTTCTTTTCTTTTGTTCAAGTTAGAAATCATCCAAAAACCACAAAATTAAGAGTTTTGGAAAAAAAACCTATTTTTTCAATTAAGACTTCCTACTCTATAAGTGGGAATTTTTAAGGCTGTATTTCTTACATTTAAGACAGTAATTCGCTTGCAAAAATATTCTAGACATATTGTATTGAAATTTTTACAATCCGTTTTTAAATTTCTACATAAACCCCGTTAATTTTTCATTTGAAACCCCTGTATAATGCGGCACAAATTATTTATTTATTGAGGATAAATTTATATGATAAACTTTAAATATTCATTAATTTCGGTTTATTGATTTTTTTGCTGCTGCTGAAGCTCTAGTACGAAATCCTCATAATTGGGGTCTGCGAATATCGTTCGAGTCGAATATTAATATTCGATAATTTAAATTTCGAATTATTCGAAATTCCACCAATAATTCAAAAAATTTCGAATAATTTGAAATTTTTGAATAATTTACGAATAATGCGATTTATTCACTAATTATCAAAATATGAATGGATTCTCTATTTTATCCAATTAAGATTCCATAACATTGGGCATCAAAATATTCTATTGACCCATAATATCCTTTTTGATTAAAAATTAATTATCCAAAGACGATAATTGCTTAATTTTAATATATATTTATCTTAGTCAATAACGAAAAATCTAGATACTATTTATACTATCATACTAGCAAGGGATATTTGATCTTTCCAATTTATTTTACTTTTAAAATTTTTTAATTTACTTTTGAAAAAAAAACATATAAGAAAAAAGTTTATACAAACACACACACACACTGATAAAAAAACTTGATTCCAGAGCCAAAATCTTGACCTAAGAACACCATCCGGGAGAAAATATTTTTCTTGATTCAAAACAAAAGAATAAAATTTTTGATCTAAAAAAATATTTGAAATCAAAAATAGTTTTTTAGCTCAAGAATTAAGAATGTATTCTGTTGGTTTCAAAAAATTATTTCAATAATTGTTTAATTTATGTAATTAAATTTTATGGTTCAAATAAAATGTATATTGTCAAATTTATATTTAAATATCAAACATAACAACTCCTAAATTCAATATCCTCGAAAATTTGCGATTACTACAATAATTCGTAATTATTTAAAAAAATCCAATTATTTAAAATTTCTCGAACTATTCGAAATTTTCCGAATTATTCGGGAACTTTCGAATAATACGAATTTACGAATTATTCGATTTCAGTTTCGAATCGAATTTTGATACGAATAATTCGTAAGTTCGAATTATCCGCACACCCCTTAGATGATGACGCTCACCCAACTAGCTCTCAACCGACTTTATGAGGGAGTTAAACGTCTTTTGTAATATCCAGTCTTAAGAGTTCTCCTTTCTTTCTCCGTTCCACCCCATCAAATATTAAAATTGGGCGGACTAAAAATAGTCTAATGGAGTCATCAATATTAAATTTTAATTTCGGTTTTAGCCTTGAGACGGTTTTTCGAAATTGTCCCCTCGTAACCGGGGAGACATCACGCAGAATAAACACACGAGGGCGATAAATGGAATATTTAATACGGGTACGTAAATATGAGTGAAATAAAGTCGGCTAGTTGAAATGCTTTTAAAAATTAATTTATTTAAAATGGTATATTTACACTATTTGCCCCCTAAGGTATGTCGGGTTAAATTTTAAAAAAATCCTCCAGTCAACAACTGTATAGTTTACATTAAAAAATTACCTTTTAGTTAAAAACTTCGTGAGGGGTCAATATGGGCTATGTACTGGTTATAGGTATTGGAATATCGGCCAGTAAAGCAACAACAAAGGATGTATGCGACTCACCCAATCAGAAATGTTTACATGCGAGTATTCACTTTAAATTCCCTCTTTTCCTCACATTGCCTATGTGTTATGTTATTTAGTTGATCCGATATGGCCTGAAACACTCGCGAGTACGACAAATTGAGGACTGCTCTGTTGGTATGGGCACATGTAAATTGGTTTCCGAATTAAAAATCTTAGGTAAATTGGCTCTCAACCTTTTTTGTTGACCTGACAACTTATATTTAAATTGGTTTCCAACATGAATATCGAATAAGTAATAAAACAGGATTGTGTGAGTGTTTATAAATGTATTTATTGAACTAACCAGAAACGTTTTCCTCGTTCACTCACAATTAACACTGTTTATATAAATTCGCAAAGTACAAGTCACAGCAAAAATGCAAAATTGCTAATAAGTAAATCAAACCCACCCCACCCCAAGATAAATAAACCCTTTCAGGTGCCTGCCTAAACCGTCAGGTGCTCAGAGCCGTCTACCTATTTATTACCAGAACCAACGACGTATGGACCAGGTTTGTTTACGTTTGAGCTGTTGTCATCAATACATCACAGTGAAAGCGCTAAAATGCGGTTTGCCAAATTTAATTTTCCACTCTAAACTTACTAACCATAAGTAGTTGTTGGATAAGCCTCTATATTAAAGAATTTTGTAATATAACTTTTAAATGAACAACACATATGTTTTTATCATTTTTAGATATCATAATAAAATAATATGTTCAAATATTATATATAAGTTATTATCTTTAAAAAAAAGCAAAATTCTGAAAATACGTGATTATTTGTTAATCCCGGCAACGCCGCCCAGGGATTTTTACTCCATCGTAAATAAAACATAAATGAACTTTTCCTAAACGCTTGTGGGTGACGCCCCCTTTGCTTTGTCATTTCTGTTGGTTTCTCTCATTTGACAATTTGGAAAGCCAAAAGTGATCAAATAAAGCTTATAATGCGTTTTTTGTGTATTTTCTGGTGTTTGTTGGTGATTAGAAGGTGTTTTTAAAGACAATATGGGTAGGCAGTGCTTTGTTTGTAGAAGGGTAGACTATTCATTTCCGCACCTCACTTTTCACAGGCAAATAGAGACCAACGTCGTTGGGTGCATACTATCAACCAAGGTCAAAAGTAAGTCCGCCATTTTCATTTCTCGCATACCTTACCACCCTTTGCCTATTAGGATTGTTGGCTTAATGTTTATCATAAAACTATGAATGAATCACTGGGTCCATACGTCGTTGCCAAGAACCAATATACCTCCGAGCTTTCTGGCACCCGGGAACTAATTTACCAACACCCGAAGCACTTTTTCTACAGAGTTTTCCCACGTTATTAGATTATTTCTGACCTCGTGTATACGCGGGTCAACCACTAAGTTTCCGTTTAGTGATATTGCTAAGAAGAGTTTGATTGAATTGTGGGTACAGCCATATTTTATACTACGTCATGCTACGTCACTCTATGTTTTCATAAAACTATCTGCAATTTCTCAAATTAAACCCAAAATTCATTGTTTCAGATAAAAGAATACGAGAAACTAGAGTCACACGAAAGAAAGGAGAGAAAAAGCCAAAGAAATCTACGATAAGTTTATTATGAAGGAACTTCTAGCTCGCACACATGTAAGTTTTCTGACTTTTTTATAAGAACTTTTTATTTACAAATAAATAAGTAAAACCATACTTTATAAGTACAGTTTGCCCACTGAAACGTGCGAGACGACGCAAGAAGGCAGGGGAAATATTATTCTGCATTATCCAGTCTAATCAGAGGCGTGCAAATAAATGATTGCTTAGCAGTTTAAATATGATAAAAAATATGTAAGCAATAATTTATTTTTAAAAATGTAGAGGAAACTGCAAGATATCTAAAATATCTATATATATA
This sequence comes from Listronotus bonariensis, assembly GCA_014170235.1. Classification (NCBI taxonomy): domain Eukaryota; kingdom Metazoa; phylum Arthropoda; class Insecta; order Coleoptera; family Curculionidae; genus Listronotus; species Listronotus bonariensis. The sequence continues at coordinate 12,059 of JACEGR010005012.1, read as the reverse complement.
TATATATATATATATATATATATATATATATATATATATATATATATATATATATATATATATATATATATATATATAAAAAAATATATTAATATAAAAATGTAAGAAAATAAATAAAAATCTTACGGAATAATGGTACAAAAACAACAAAATTCTTGTACTAACAAAAAATGTTTAACAAAAAAGGAAACTCTTGTATTTATGCACAAAAATGTAAAACTTCATTTAATAAATATTGTAGCAGAACGCTGTTAAAAAAAAAAATAGTGTTACTCGCTAAGGAAGAGGTATTGCCAGTACATTAACAAGAAAACTTATTAAAAACATATTTTTCATGATAATTGGTTAATTTTAAATATAATTAAATATATAATATATTAATTATATTAAATTTTGCACTAAAATACATTTTTTCCTTATAATTTTACGTTCACAGCCACAAACCCTTAATAAAAATTTGTACGTTTTAAAAAAAATAGCTGTTAACTTCTTCTTCGTCGTCTTCATTGTCATCGTCATCATCGGAGTTGTCCTCATCACTGCTCTCATTGCCAACTTGAATCATTAGAGGTTCTACTTCCTCCATGTATTGATCAGTCTCCCAAACATTTTTTCAATGTCAATCACATGCCTGCAATATTTTTCCCAATCTGTGGGTGTAATAGACGCCAAACCCTGCTCAACAAGATCTAATAAACTTTTTAAAGATAGATCACCGGTCGTGTTGTGGCTACGTATAAAATGTTTTAATTGGGCCCGTATCAACTCAATGGGGTTAAGTTGTGGAATATGGCCAGAAGAACGAATAATTCTATCTACTATATAGTTTTTTCATCACCTGTGCGCAAATTAGACTAAACTATTACATCCGTTTTTACAGTCAAGTCTATTTGCATAAATTTGTAAAGATTATCAGTAAACGATGGAGTACGACGACGAATTGTTAGCATTAGCTAGTGTTTGTTTAATTAAAAAAGAAAAGATAAAAACCTAGAATATCGCAGAAGAGTTGGATCGAAAAAAGAACCACTTACTTTCATATTAATTTAATAATAAAATAGAGTTCAATAAATTCCAAAAGAATTTTTTTTCTTTCACTGACATTATTATTACCACAAAAAAACAAATAATGATAAAGACCCATCAAATAGAAAACGATAAATTAAAGCCACATTCACGCCAATACAACTATTATTTATTCACTACGCATGTCTTAAATTTGTATGTCGTTGACACACATGCATTTGCACCAACCACATGCAAATTATCTGACCATCCAGAATTTACACAAGCCAAACTTTTTGCTTGCGCAAGTAAACGATTTTTGTTTACATGCTAAAATTTGTTTGCACAAGTCAATTTGCGCAAATTGCATAAGCGTAAAACCCACCTTTAGGCTTGAAAGGAAAACAGATTTATTTATTTAATTTATTATTTAGTTACATCCATACCTACCTTAATTATTTTTGAATACGATGCAAAATCAAAATACTACTATCTACGGTATAATACCCACCCAAAACCACAACACTAAAAATTGTTAATAGGAAACAAATTTTTTAAAAGCCGGGTAAGTACGGTAAGTACAATAAATTCCAAACCATTCGCATTCCCCGTCTATGTTCATGCGATGCTCCACCTCCTTGAAGGCTCGTTCCAGCGGCAACCAATCAGTAGACATTATTTGAGTGCTTATCTTGGTAAAGTAGCACTGTTGTCGGAAATTAAGAATGTAAAAACATTTTAGGGCGATATGAATAATAAAACATAGTATAAGCGGTTCATCTAAGAAAATAGAGCAATAAAATAAAATATCTTTTGGGAATTAAAAATAAATCAATAACAAGGTGTAAACACGAACTGTATAAAATATAAAATATTATATTTAAAAAGTATAAAATAGGTTCACAGCATTAGAATGAAAAACTGGCAACATCTTAAAAGCAACTTCAGTTTTTTTCCGCATTCTTTTCATCTGGCTAGACTCAGTTGGCGAACTTTATAACGTAAAACTTGACTACTAAAAATCATGAAAGTGTATAGGCTTTTAAATTTAATAGAGAAATACCCTATTTTGTAAACGCCGCGTCGCGTCGCCTTTTAAATAGATTTTTGTTCTTAATACAAATTACAAATTTAAAAGATATTCACATAAATATTTAAATTAGTCAAATACCCCTATTTAAAGAGCTTACTGTTGTCTAAACTAGAGACCGATGTTTCAGAATAAATTGTTTTAGTATGGTAAATATCAATATTGGAAACAAAGAACAAAATTAAAAGTATTATTTTTATGCTTGGAAAGATAGTGTAGTAAAAAAAAACAGAAATAAAATAGAAGGAATATTTTGGTTTAACCATTAATTTGCTACTTTATGTTTAGGAATATTCAGAAGAGTGCCTTCAACACGTTCAACAGCACCTTATGAGGCAGGAAGTACCGGTAACGCTCTTTGAGGTAGGTAACTATACAACCAGTGGTGTACCTAGATGTATCAGGGCTCAGGGCGGAAAGCAAAGTTAGGGCCCCTTATTAATTAAGGTCCTCATCTCGAAAATGAGGCCACCATTACAACACTACTACTTACTACCTTTAAGGGGTCTCCTTTTTCTAATGCAAAAATTTTGATAACAAAAGAAACCTCCCCTTCGAAATGGTACCCCTTCTAACTTAACATGATATATTTTACCAAAATTGGGTTTTGGGTTTGGGGTTTTTGCACTTTGCTACCAAAAATTAACAATAAGCTCTCACAACAACGCTTTTAAACCCTCATATGTACCTTATTTTGTATGACGACCCCCATTTAGGGGCCCCCTAATGGTGGACCGGTGCGGACCGCCCTCCCCCTCGGTACGCTAGTGTATACAACCCCAATTTTTTGAATTAAAATACTTTTTTTGCAAATAAAATGAATATCGAAGGCTAAGTACTAATACCACGTATCATCAATTTCAAAGATTTATGGTTTATCAATGTTACTGGTGATGTATTAGATCGATCCATCCTTTAATTTCTAAATCTTAGGGCCATCATCATGAATTTTTTAATGAAGTTTATTATCTCAAAATTATCATCAAGTTTTTATTTTTTTATCCATATCTACAGGGGTATTTTTAAGTGGATACTTTCCTTTGAACACTGTATAAAACGCAAGAATATAAGAACAAAATAATACCATACTCTGTCCACTATAAATTGATAAAAACACCTGACCAGAAAATGTATTTTATTGGTTTAAAAAATCAGTAACCCTAGTTACCACAATAAAAAATGTATTTTATTGGTTTAAAACTACAGTAACCAGAGTTAATTACTAGGTATTAGAGACATTTTGCACCTCTTAAAATAACAGACTTTTTTAGCCTTCGTATGGTTATTGTTATTAAGCATAACGATTACGGTAGCAGTTTTGGACAGAGATTTTGCAACCTCTTTTAAGAAATTTATCTTGCGTCTGCGCCTTCGACACATAACCTTATTTTTGCCTGTGGTTCACCGATTTTAAAGTTAACGAAAAATAGGTACTTTACAGTACAGTTCTTTTGATTTCGTTTTTTAAAGCTAGATGTAAACAATACAGTATAAGCAAAAGAGCAAAACACAAAAATTAGGGTTAGGTTTGGTAGTAGAATAAAAGCATGTGTGCCAAATTGTAACATGTAAATTAGTTACTGATTAAAAACATCCTTAGAAGTGCAAGTATGTTTTAATTTTTTAAATTATTTTATTTTTCTTACTGCTATGGGCTTCTCGTTTATAAGAGCCTATGTATCAATGATATTTTAATAAATTCAGCATTAAAATTTCAACCTTCTTAAATAATTGATATTAAAATTTCTACAATCCGGCAACCACGCAGCTAACAATAACGATAACGATAAGCTCTTCGATATTCATCTGTAACACCGGTATGGTTAATAACGATAACGGATCATGTTTGCGTTACTGCGCAGTCTCAGAATAACGTTAACCACAACAGAATTGCAAAATAAGAGGTGCAAAATGTCTCTATTCATTATTAATTCGGCCAAAGTATAATTCGAAGAAAAGACAGTGGGGTACTATTTTTTTTTACGTGATAACGTCTTATAATTCGATGGAGCCGGCTGCATGCACAAAAACATGAGTCAAGCGGCGTTCCATTTAAAGCTTAAAGTGCAAGCGAGAGCGCGGAAGAGGCATAATCGGCCTCCGCGCTCGGCAACGTTCGACATCTGTTCTCTTCCAGTTTAAGTAGGAAGTGCAGTGAAAAGTGAATGTGGTGTAAATTGTTTATTTTTCTTCTAAAAATGCAACCATTCCATCAGTATTTCCTTATGACATTGTCACGTTCAACTATCGTCAGTGAACCAAAGTAGTTATTTAGCTAACTTCTAAATAACTACTAACCAACTTTGCAGACAACCAATTTTTTTTTTTTTAATAAATACAAATCTTGTTCGAACGCCACTGTTACATTTTTTTTTAACTTTTACAGCAATAAATAAATTGTATTGGTTAAAACAAGTGTACCAAATTTTAAGAAAATATCTGGAGTGGTAGAAAAGTTTTGATAAAAAGGTATTTTTTCTCTTAAAAATTTTAATACCCTGTATCTCGGAAAAAAGAATTTTTAAATATAATTTTATTTGAATATTTCCTTCCTATTAATTTTGACCAATCGCTATCATGAATTGGTACGGCATATATAAATTTAAATAGAAAAATTTCCTAATAACTGTCAACTTAGCTGTCAGCAGTTTTTCCAGAAAAAATAACGAAGACTGTCATGCAAGTTTGACAAGTTGCAAGTTATATTATTCTTATTAATAATTGTTTTTGATTAAAAAATGTTGTATTAAACTAAAATGTTTATTTAACTCAGGATATATTCTTACCAATATCCCTTGTGCATCTAATTTTTACTGCAGAAAAATTGGAATACTGGTTTCTAAGATATGTGTTTTAACAAACAGCATTCGCGAAGGTGGAAAAATCCTCGTTTCGACTCGGATTATTAAAACCACTCTTGCTCATGCTATTTGTTAAAACAAATTACAGTGAAAACTCGTTTTTCCGGAAAAATTAAATGCCCTAGGGATATTACCCCCAAAAAAAAAATCTTTTTTCCTTGCACTTTGTACAGTGGTTAAAGAAATGTACCAACTTAAACATAACCCTGTATAACACTCCTTTAAATAGCTAAATTTAGCAAATTCACCCTCAATTTCTGCCCCACTGTATCCCATGCTTTTCAAACAAGTGTTAAATTCCTCTTCCGGCATGTCCCAAGATAAACAGCATGATTTATTCAGATCCGAGAAAAGCATTCCGGACGAATATTCCCGGGGATAATCCCTTGTTTGAATTTAAATCCTTGTGCACGACCGCGCATTTTCAATCCCTGCTGAGAGAGAAGTTCGAAAACTGTTGGTTTAAACAGGAAAGTTTAAATATTAGGAATGTGGTGATCAAGCGATATTTTATGTAAAAACCTAATAAACGTATTTTTTTTTCCAGATGTGCGTAAAATATTAATTCTTCTGAACGCATTTTAGCTCCAGTGGCGTAGCTACTATTGGGCTAGCCGGGGCCCCTCAAGGTTAGAGGTGGCTACTTGAAGTTGAAAAGGGTCCTCGGGCTAAGTTCAGAAATAGTTAAAAACTTGCTCTTTGCATAGTTTTGGTTTGTGGATTAGTAGAACAAGGACAGTGGAGTAGTGCCCCAGGACCTCTACTGACCTAGCTACGCCACTGTTTAGCTTGAGATATATCGTGCCAAAAAACTTACATCTTTTTTTTTTTTTTTTTTTTTATCTTTGGACAAACCACGAAGGCTTAAAGCCTAAATACTAACGTACCGTGGGTGTCTTAAGCGAGGTAAGAGGGAGTTTGTTGACACGGGACTTAAATACTTGAAGATTTGGGGGAAGGAAAGACCTCCGTGGGCAGCAGGTTCCACAATCTAGAAACTCTAGGGATAAAAGAACGAACAAAGTGAGAAGTTCGGGGCCTGTCCTGTTGGACCGTATAGGGATGCATATGCGCGGAACCACGAGTTTCTCTGTTGGGAACCGTGAGTGGAGGAACTATACTGGTCAATTCTTCAGAGCAGAAGCCATGGAAGTACCTATAAAAAAGCGATAAATCGCCCACAGCCCGACGATGGGCAAGAGAGGGAAGCCTTTCTGTAAGTGAAGGATCATTAATGAGACGAACAGCTCTTCTTTGAATAGAATCAAGAATGCTCAGGGTTGTTGGGGACGCCATGCCCCAGATATGAGAACAATATTCCAAGGGAGGTCGGATTTGGGAAACATATAAAGTGTATAAATTAGAAGCGGAAAAATACTTTTTAGCTCGAAAGAGAAATCCAAGCTTTTTGAAGCTGCCGTGGCTATAGATACAATGTGTTTATGCCAGTTAAGATTACTTTCAAATGTGACGCCCACGAGATTGAAGGTGTCTTTGCTCTGTAGAACTTGGCCGCTCATAAGTAGAGGATGAGTATTTGATGACTCTTTTCGCGACAAGGAACATGACTGTGTTTTGGATGCATTAAAATGGACGAGATTTTTGGCGCCCCAATCCAATATTAAATTAAGATCCTGAGAAAGAGATATCTGCATCGCTCTGCGTTTATTTTCCAAGTCAGGTTTAGTGATGGGTTTAGGAACCTGAAAACTGGAGTGAAGGGTACTATCGTCGGCGAAACTATGAATGGAATTAGTTGTGGACGAGAGAAGGTCGTTGATGTGAAGAAGAAACAATGTTGGTGCCAGAACTGAGCCCTGAGGGACTCCAGCATTTATTTGGTGAAAGCTTGAAGAATGGCCGTCCACAATAACTGATATACGTCGATCAGATAGATAACTAGAGAGCCAAGTACAGAGTTTAGTTGAAAGACCATAGGAGGGAAGTTTATTAAGAAGTGCTGCATGCCAGACCTGGTCAAAAGCTTTGGATATATCAAGAGCAACGATCTGGGACTCACCTAGAAACTCAAGAGACTTATTCCAACAGTGTGATACGAAGGAAAGAAGATCTGCTGTAGATCTTTTGTGGCGAAATCCATACTGCCTGTCGTGCAAAATTTTGTGTTTTTCCAAGTACTTAAGAATTTGTGAATTAATTAATTTTTCCATTACTTTACAAAGAACTGAGAGAATTGAAATTGGTCTATAGTTAGATGGAAGCGATTTAGATCCTTTCTTGGGAATAGGTTGAACACGTGCAGCCTTCCAGCTCTCCGGAAAGATACCTGTGTCGTAAGAAATTCGAAAGAGCCGAGTTAAGATTGGTGCAAGTTCTGGAGCACATTTTTTTAAAACGATTACTGGTATGCCGTCCAGCCCAGACGATTTCTTGGTGTTAAGGGAGGAAAGGATACGCTTAATGTGTTTTACTTTAAAAATAATATCGGGCATTTTATGAGGAACTGGGGTAATCGTTGGAATTGGATGATTTACGGGAGGGTCAAGGGTTGAAATGGCAGCAAATTGTTTGGCAAATAGTTCTGCCTTCCCTTTAGCAGTAGAAATAATTTCATCTTCCAAAGTTAGTGGTGGAAAAGAACTGGCACAAAAATTCCTACTTATGTTTTTCGCAAAGGACCAGAAGGATTTGCTACCATTTGAGCAAGAAAGAACTTTGTTTTTGATACGATTGTCGAAGGAGTCTTTGGCTTCAGAAATTGTTTGATTGTAGTAGTTTCTTGCTTCAATGCTGGCCTGTCGGTTTACTGGACTAGGATCCTGTAGAAAGTTCTTGTGAGCCTGAACTTTTAAAGTTCTGGCTTTTTCACAAGATTTGGAAAACCATCTGAATAAGTCTGCAAATTGCTTTGAACTGTATGTTACAAGTTGCAATTTTTTGGTCAAGTTGTAGCTTCTTCCAGTTTATTGTTTAATTTGGGAGTTTCAAAAAGTTTTATAGAATTTTGCCCAATTCTCAAACACCCTGTGGAATAATTTGACGTAATAATTTTTAGCAGTTCATTTTATTTTAACCCCCACCAATATCTTTATTCTAAAAGGAATCACACATTTTTAAGAAAACAAAGAAATGTATGTATAGAAGGAACAGTTTAAAAATGTAAATTCGGTGCTCTTTGAGAAAAAAATCACGAAAAAGTTTAAAGCAAATAAATCGGCATGCTTGTCTTCGCGGCCGCCTTTGCTATATTTCTTTTATGATATGCCGGTTGATGCAGCTGGTCATCGCACTATGGGATAGAAATTAATTTTTTGGTCAAAATTCTGAAACTTATCTAACTTAAAATGAGGTGCTTTTTACTGGAAAAAATATTATAAATTATTACAAATGCTTTTTGGGAACCTAAAACTTATTATACTCGTATGTTATTATAAATTTACACCCCCCTTAACATTATTATTTTTTATTGTACAAAATAAACTAAAATATCAGCTTGTTTGGTTAATTCGGTAGTATTCAGAAGTCGATGATTATTATATCATATGATATACAGGGTACGACAATAGGTATGATTTTTTTAAATGGAATACCCTAAATATTATATCACCACCAAAAAAATCTTTTAAAATGATTTAAAAAAATACTACATTTGTCATGTCTATCTCAATTAGTTTCGGAAATATTACCATCCAAATCTGAAAAAGAATTTTAAATTATTCTTAGAAGCGTAATAGAGATACATCTTCCCACCTTTTTTTATTTTTTAACGTATAAAATAAAAATAACTGTTTTGTTGGGTAGATTCTGTAGAATCCATATATTTCATCAGAATGCTTTTATCTTTTAGGATATACAGTGTAGGACAAAACATATTAAATTTAAAAATGGAAAACCTTGTAAATTATAAAAAATCTTGTATCTGTCCTTACACTCAGAAGTAGCAAAGTGTAGGAAGGCACTTGTAAGTATAAAAACTGATAAAGAAAAAGGTAAAAAATCTTTGACAAAAGTAGCAAGACTTCGCGAGACTGCATCGGAAACACAACAATAGCTCTTATTATTTAAACTCTTTTACTTTTTTAGTAAACAAGGCTAATAATAAACTAGGTAGATTAAATGTTGTATATTTATGTTTACTTAAAATACATTTTCAAGTTTCTTATTACCCCAATAGAAGTCGTCAAAACCTTTTATAATTTTGTGTAGTTTGGAGTATCTACTTGGAAATACACAGCATGAGCCATTAAAATTTCAAAGTTGCTTTTTGGCCAAAATAATGGTTTTCTATCCCATAGTGTATCGGCGCGTCGCTGTAAAGGATAGCCGCGCCTTTGTATAAAATAGTCCGATTGCAGGCGGCCTTTTTTATGTTTTTTGTATTATTTTCAAAAGGTACCGAATTTGCGCTTTTAAAATGTTCTTACTATACCAGGTGTCAAATTTTAATTTTAATTAAAACTTTAGTTATCGATATTAATTGCTCTAATGTCAAAATCTTTAATCGATCTCTTTAAATATCGATACATTCTACCCTTCCTACAAAATGCATTTATGTCACGGTTTTGGATTAAGTGGAATCTCGTTGAAATGCAAATAATTAACGCCTTGCCGAATTCTGATGATGATGGTCAGACCTTTTGATGATTTGCATTTAAAATAAAATACATCCCTTGGTTGGAAAGTTTAAGTAGTTCAAAGGGCCGAAATTGAATGAGGCACAGTTTTGTGAAAGGGTGAACTTTCTGGTCTTGAGGGTCTTGGACCGCAACAGAATTTGCGTTTAGCGAAATTATTAGAGACATTTTGCACCCCTTATTTTGCAATTCCGTTGTGGTTAACGTTATTCTGAGTCTGCGCAGTAACGCAAACACGATCCGTTATCGTTATTAACCATACCGGACTCCTTTAATTACGGATGAATACCGAAGAGCTTATCGTTATCGTTATTGTTAAACTGCGTGGTTGCCGGATTGTAGAAATTTTAATATCAATTATTTAAAAGGTTAAAATTTTAATGCCGTATTAATTAAAATATCATTTATTATTAGGCTCTAATTAGCGAAAAATCTATTGCAGTAATAAAAATCAAATAGTGTTAAGAAATTAAAACGGACTTGCACTTTTACGGATATTCTAAATCAGTAATTAATTTAGATGTTACAATCTGGCACACTTGCTTTTTATTCTACTACCAAACCTAACCTTACTTTTTGTGTTTTGCTTATACTGTATTGTTTACATCTACTTTAAAAATCAAGAGAACTATTTGCATATATTAAAATATCAATATATAACTTATGGAGAATAAAAGTTAGTACTGATTTTTCGTAAACTTTAAAATCGGTCAACCACAGGTAAAAATAAGGTTATGTGTCGAAAGCGCAGACGCAAGATAAATTTCTTAAAAGATGCTGCAAAATCTCTGTCTAAAACTGCTGCCGTAATCGTTATGTTTAATAACGATAACCATAAGGAGGCCAAAAAACGTCTGTTATTTTAAGAGGTGCAAAATGTCTCTATTATAAAATGTTTAAATTGGTTATTTCTATTAAATGAAGAGTTAATAATAGGTAGGAATAGAATTTTTGAAATAAAATCCAGCCTTAAAATATTGGTAACCGTTTATTTTAAAATAGGCAAACAACATAAACACTTTGTAAGTTGAAACATCTAAAAAACTTTTTGTTTATTAATTTTATTTATTGTACAGGGTGGTACAGAGCTTTTAAAGATTAAAGGACAGATTCTAATAATAAAAAGATGAAAAAAAAGTTCAATAAACATGGGTCCGCAAACTCCTCGTTCTCAAAATACAGGGTGTTAAACTTGCAAAAACATTGTGTTTTTTTTTTAAATATCTTAAATATCCTTTACCAAATTTTATTTTTATTTGGCAATGACATTAAGGGGGTGATTTAATCACTAACTTAATTAAATTTAATAAGTCCAGTGGCGTCTCGAGCGGTAACTGAAGGAGTATTTTTAACAAAATAAAAACGGTACGCCACTGACTGTTTAAATGTGTGTAAAATGTTTGTGCTTTCTTTAAATTAAGCAAATATAAATGCAGCTTTTATGTTTTCTTATTTTTTGTATCTTGGTTAGTTTAGAAGAAAAAAATACAAACCACTTATTAATTAATTTACACCACGTTTCGGACAGTATCCTCTCTGCCCGTTCTGAAGTGTAAAGTGTTACACTGAGAACTAATATTTAAACCTGAATTTAAGTATAATAGCTTTGTTCGCGGGACTAGTAATGAACTGATTCTGAACCAGAGTCAAACTGGTTTAGAATTGTTTTAAAGCGCAAGTCTAGTTATTTATTAGTTCGGAATTTTTATTTACCGCGAACGATTTTCTATACAGCTGAGGATGTATTCTAACCTAGCCTTTTGGTTAGGATTTTTTATGGTTAAATTGGATACTACACAAAAAAATAAATTCAAACAAAAAGGTAATTTGTTATACTGTCGAAAGCCACTCGAGGTCTTTCGGCGGAAGACGAGGGTTTCTCTGCCTCCTATTGTTTTTAACATAAGTATGTGTATTTAACTAAAGATAAAATTCAAACAACAAGAAATGGTAAAATCTTGTAATATTGTCTATATTTTTTAATTAAATCTTTATTTATTTTATTGCATACACACATTCATACGGAATACAATTAAAAATCCTTTGTTTATATACGCTCAGAATCACAAAAATATAAAAAAATATTCAACAGGTATATTAACCTGCATAAAAGTGGCAGAAACAAATAAACTGTAATACAACGGTTTATTTCTGTACCACAAAAACAGAATACAGCTGACCATCTCGACAATGCGCATGAAATTCCGAGCCGAACTTTTTAGTTCCAACAAAAATCCTAGGACTGCTAATCAGGTTACGAACCGGTAACGAACTGATTCCATTGTAACCCGCGAACACAGAACTGTTACTAAAAATTTAGGATTTTACTAACCGCGAACAAAGCTATTATGCCTTACATTATTTCGGTTTCACCATTTTTTTTTACTTAAAATAAATTTATGAATATTTTTTCTTTTCAGCCATATATAGAAGAAATTTACAACCATCTTAGGGAAGAACCGTTTAAGCAATTTTTAGAAAGGTGAGATATGCAACGTTAGTATTTTT